>PVJH01025557.1:0-31364 GCA_004026705.1 Nesogale talazaci
CCCCCCCCCCCCAAAAAAAAGCAATGGAGAGGAACACTTTCAGATTATTGAGGACCATACAGACTCCTATGGCACAGTGGTTAAAGTGCTCAGCTTCTAGGTAGCACACCAAACCTAACCTACAGTACCACCAGATGCCATTTCCCCTCTGTCCAGACTGTGGAAGTACGTAAAGGAACATGATGGTGATACATACAAAGATCTGCAGTTCAGAAGAATTATAGGCTTTTTCTGGGGGTTTGACTACCTGGCTATGTGGTTGTACAACTATAAGTCAGGATCATGTCACCTTGAATGCCACAAAGAACGGTTACAATACAATACCAGCACCCCAATCTTTTTTTTTGGGGGGGGGCATCACTGCTCTCCAGTGGTGGGAGTAGGAGGCCCAGCCCCACTGATGGAATTGAACCTCCGTCCCAGTGGGCCGCAGTCCCGTGCACAACCACGCCACCACCGGGGCTCAGCCCCCCCCCCAATCTTAAATTTAAATTAATCAACATCTTTTGGGCTAATTCCCTGAAGCAAGTAGTTCTTTTTGTGAGCACCTTTCTGCATATCTACAGTACTTACTTTGTTTCCTTTTTAAAGCATTCTACTTAGGGATTTTACAAATTTGTGACAATCCACCATTCAATTGTTTTAAGCATACTTGTACATAAGTTGCCATTAATAGTTACAAAACATTTTCTTTCTACTTAAGCCCTTGGTATCAGCTCCTCTTTGTTCCCTCCCTCCCGGCCCCACCCTTCCTATCCACTTTCCATTACAGTCTTCCAGAGGGCACATTGCCCCTCCCTGGACCAGCCCTAGACACACTGCTAGTTTAATAGTCAACAAGGGTTGGGAATTAGATTACAATTCAATGTGCAGAAAACAAAATAATCACAAATGTATCAATAGATAAGATTATGATAAGTTGATAAATGGAGAATAGATGGAAGTAGTCAATGAGTTTCATTTTACTCTCCAAAAAAAAAAAAAAGTCCAGAGTCAGATGGCCAAACCGAGGAATTCTACCAAGCAACCAAAGTAGAGTTTACACCTATTTCATTCTAATTACTCCAGTATATAGAAATGGATAGTAAACTCCTGAATTCATTTTATGAAATCAAATCCAAGCAAAGACATCACCAAAATAGACAGCAGTAGACACAGATTCCTTGTGAACACAATGCAAAATTCTCAACAAACTTCTAGCCAATAGGATCCAACAAAAAAGAATACATTACGACCCAGTGGGGTAAATCCCTGGTGTGCAAGGATAGTCCAACTTTAGAAAGATAATCCACCATATCAATAAAACAATTATATGATCATATCAATTGATGCAGATAAGGCATGTACAAAATCCAACGTTGATTCCTGATTTTAAAAAAATCAAAATAGGAATGGAAGGGATTTGTGTCAACATAATAAAAGGTCATATACACAAAAACCAACAGCCAGCTTCCTTAGAGAGAAGCCGGACAGCACTGCCCTTGTGAATGGGAACTAGACAAAGATGCCCTCTATCACCATCAAACACTGTACTGGGAATCTTGTCAGAGCTTTTCGATAAGAAGTCAAAGGCATCCAAATTGACAAAGAAGTAAAACTTATTTGCAAATGATATGATTCAATATGTAGAAAACTCCTAAGACTCAACAAGAAAATTGTTGGAACTAATTTAAATATTTAGCAATGTTTTGAGGCACAAGATCAGCATATGAAAGTCAGTCAGATTCCTAAATAGTAAAACAAAGTGAACTCTGAAAAGGAAATTTAAAAAATATACAACAATAACAATCAAAAGATGAAATACTTAGTATTAAGTTTAACCAAAGAAGCAAATATATATATTTGCTGTCTATCTCTCTCTATATATAAATATCTACATATAAATATATATATATATAAATCATTTTATCAGGGGCTCGTACAACTCATCACAATCCATACATACATCCATTGTGGCAAGCACATTTGTACAATTGTTGCCCTCATCATTCTCAAAATATTTGCTTTCTACTTGAGCCCTTGTTATCAGCTTCTCCTTTTTCACCCTCCCTTATGAACCCTTGATAATTTATAAATTATTATTATTTTGTCTTATCTTACACTGTCCAGTCTCCCTTCACCCACTTTTCTTTTGTCCATATAAGCCCCAGGGAGGAGGTTATATGTAAATCCTTGTGATTGGTTCCCCCTTTCTATCCTATCCTCCTTCCACCCTCCCGGTATCGCCACTCTCACCACTGGTCCTGAAGATTTTATCTGTCCTGGATTCCGTGTGTTTGCAGTTCCTATCTGTATCAGTGTACATCCTCTGGTCTAACCAGATTTGTAAAGTAGAATTAGGATCTTGATAGTGGGGGGAAGGAAGCATTTAAGAACTGGAGGAAAGTTGCGTGCTTCATCATTGCTACACTGCACCCTGACTGGCTCGTCTCCCTCCCGTGACCCTTTTGTGAGGGGATGTCCAGTTCTACAGATGGGTTTTGGGACCCCAATCTGCACTCCCCCTCATTCACAATGATATGATTTTTGAGAAACAAAATAGTTATATAAAGAGAATTACAGGACAGCATTATAAGAAACTAAAGGATACCTGCGTAAATGGAAGAGTGTTTCTTTTTCATGATACTCAGTATTGTAAAAATGTCAATACCACCCAATGTGACCTAGATAATGCAATCCTAATCCAGATCTAAACATCATTCTTTAAAGAGTTGAAAAAACCGCTCACCAACCTTAAATGGAAAGTTTAAATACTTTATCCTGGGTCTTTTTTTTTTTTTTTTAATCCCGGGTCTTTGGGAGGATAAGCAAAGCCCTACTAAATCACTGCCTCCCCGTCAATGCTGACGCAGAGTGAGCCCCCTGTGGGTTTACAAGACTGTACCTGTTTATGGCAATTGAAAGTCCAGTCTTTCTCCTGAAAAGCTGCTGTCGTTTTGATCTGCCAAGTGGATCCTAGCCCAATGTGTAACTGTTAGGTAGCTAGCCTAGGGACCGGGGTGTCTGTTACATATGTTCAGAGGTTCCAGCTTCTAGCCACGAGGGAGTGGTACACCTAGGTGGGCATTACACCTGGATTGGCCCAACTGGGCCAGAAGAATTCAATTCAGCCAATGGGTTTGACCATCCCTCTGAAAAGCCAGACTCCAGAGCCTGGCAGCTTCTCAAGCCACTCCTTGGAGGCTGTGCAGTGATCTCCTCTGGCCTCAAGACTCCACCTGCCTGTGTGAAAGGCCCCGAGGGTGCCTGTGTAAACCTGAAACTTCTTTTATCCTTTATAAAACTTACTTGGGGACACCCCACCTCCCGAGGTCCTGGCGACCAGGTTCCTGTGTCCTCTTCCCTCCGCCCCTGAGATCACGGCCTCGTCTTTCCCCGCCCTTCTCCTCTTACATACATATAAAATCTCTATGAGTTGGCAAAAAAAAAAAAAAAAAACCTCACTTGGATCCTGGTCAAGATTTCAGAGTGAATTCTTTCTCGAGTGAAGCCAAGGATTGAGAGATCTAACACAGCCCCTACACCACCAGGGCTCCTAAGCGCTAAAGAAGAAGCCCAAAAAAGAAGGCTTCTCACTTCCAGAATTCAAAACATACTACACAGTCAAACATACTTCTACAGGTAGTGAAACATACTACTACAGGTAGTCAAAACAGCCTGGTATTGGTACCATGAAAGATATGGAATGGAATAGAGAACCGAGAAATAAATCCATCCAGTTACAGACAACTAATTTTAACAAAGGATCAAAAAAAGCGATCGTGAGGAAGATAGTCACCTAAAGGAATGGCACTGGCAAAATTGGATTTCCATTTGAAGAAGTATTAGGATCCACAGCTCACACCTCAGACAAAAACAAATTCAAGATGCCTTAGAGACCTGAATGCAGGCTCTAGATTTACAGGAGTCCTCAAATTTTTTAAACAGGGGGCCAGTTCACTGTCCCTCAGACCATGGAAGGGCGGACTATGGTTAAAAAACAAACGAACAACGATGAACGAATTCACTGCGGCCTGCAATGAGTCAGCTGCTAAGCGGGACAGCAGTAGCGGCGGAAAAAAAAACCACCCAGCAGGTTGGATAAATATCTTTGGCAGGCCACGTGGCCCGCGGGCCGTTGTGAGGACCCCTGCTCTAGAACTATAAAGTTCGCCAATGAAAAAATAAAGACCCATTTTGAACTATGGTGTTAATGATGGATATTGAAAGTATTCAATTCCCGCTCAAAGGAGCAAAGGCTGAGCCTCCTAGTCCCACCCCCAGGGCAGTGATGCCTAAAAATAAATAAATAAATAAAAAGAAAAAAGAAAGTATTGTGGGCTGTCAGAACAGCAAACTAATAGGGCTTGGAAGAAGCGCACTGGCCTGCCCCTTAGAAAGGAAGATGGCAAGACTTGCTTCACTGTCTGGGGACATGTTATCCGGAAGAGGCCCGGATGTCATACTTGGTAGAGGATCAACAAAACAAAGGAGAGAGCTCTTCAGCGAGATGAACTGCCATCGTGGCCGTAACAATGGACCCAATCATAACAAGGCATTACATGGCATAGGGCAGTGATTCTCAACCTGTGGGTTGTGACCCCTTTGGGGATCGAATGACCTTTCATGGGGTCACCTAAGACCATCAGAAAACTCATATTCCCAATGAGTTTAGGAACCGAGACACTGCTCTATCTTCTCCAGGCAGGTCCACCCACATGCAGATAAGCCCACTTACAAGTAGTCCCTGGTGTGAAGACTGCTACCCATGCTACACCATACTTCCAGAGAAATTCTCATTTATGTATTTATAATAGGAAGTAAATATTTCACAATATATTTTTTTAAAAACAAAGACCATCTTAGGGGCTCTAATACGTGGCATAGACTATCCAATAGAATGAGAAGCTCACATACAATAGAAGACAAAAGACATAAGATATTTCTTTTTTTTGCGGGGTGGGGGGGGGGGGGCGGGCATCACTGCTCTCCGGTGGTGGGAGTAGGAGGCCCAGCCCCACTGCTGGAATGGAACCTCCGTCCCAGTGGGCCGCAGTCCTGCGCACAACCACGACGCCACCGGGGCTCAGCCCGATATTTCTTATTCTTGAAAATAAGAAACTTTGGAGTGTCATTGTGGGACACAGAAAGATTTCTCTCAAGTTGACTCCCCCCAGTATAAAGCAAACCTAGCTGCTTGCTGCACATGTACACTTGGAGATCAATAAAAGCAGATGAGAGGGGATCAGCCATCTCTAGAGCGATCAAGCGTGTAGTCTGACCCACCCTAAGAAGGGCCCTCTGATAGGGATAGTAGATTGTTTCCTTGAGGGAGAACCCACTCAAGGGTGACCAAGGTTAGGCTGCCAGATTGAGTCTAAGGTCCGCCCATCTTGTCACCTAATTCCTCTTGGGTGCATCTAATTCCTCCCCTTCCTATTGCTTTTACACCCCTAGCTCATCCCCATCCTCTTACAAGTAGCCTATTTTGCAGTTCCTTGATGTGATGTGTGTGTGGTTACCTATAATCGTGCCCACAAAGATCTATAAGCCTTGGTTAGAAAATAAACTTCTCCTGCCCTCTCTGCCCATGCTGTGCTCAAATCTGGCTGGTGAGATCCTGGATGTTCAGGAGGTGGGCATGCTAATATAAAATGTGTCTGAGTCCTTTATTTTACCTTCTCTTCTCTTATTCTCTATGACTTTGCTATACTACATACCATAACTGTACAATTGCGCCTATCAGACCCATGATATAGTGTGAGGGCTGGTTTCGCCCACACGCCATATTGAATGTGGCCTGAGAAGGCACAGAATTTGCTTTATCAGCTGTTTTTTCTTCATCAGAGGATGATAGAGTCCCAGGACTGACCAGGAGTCCAGCAGATTCCCAGCACCTGTTGTCCTTAGTGAGAGTCATTATGCCTCATGGTCAGAAGAGAAAACTATTCCCATGAGAAACTTCACCAGCCCCAGGCTTGAAGTGGTACTCAGAGTGTGGAGGGTGCTCAGGCCACTGGAGAAGAGAGGAAAAACCCTTCTCCTCCCCTCTCCATCTTCTGGGCCTTCTCAACAGGGTGCCCCAGGCCATCCTGTCCCACGGGCACCTCAGACAACCCTGTCCACCACTGAGGATGCTGCAGATGCTTCCTGTGTTATAGCAGTTAAAGATATGCCCCTAAGGCAACACTTTCTGCTAAGAGGTCCCAAAGAGACCCTCTGACCTGAAGGTTGAATCTGTTGTTGCTGTTTCTGCTGTTTACGTATAAAACGAAAGAGCTCATTACAGAGTCAGAAATGATGATGATCAACACCAAAATGTACAAGGAACATTTCTCAAAAATGCTGAGGAGAGCCTCTGAGCACATAGAGTTGGTCTTTGGCCATAAGCTGAAGATAGTCATCCTCGAAGGTCAATCCTATGTTCTGGTCAGTCAACTGAAGATCACCAAAGAAGGGATTCTGAATGACAAGAGTGCTTTTTCCAAGAATGGGCACCTCATGCCAATACTGGGCGTGATTTACATTAATGGCATCTGGGCTATGGAGCAAGAGATATGGGAATTCCTGAATGAGCTACAGATATTTGATGGGAAGCAACATTTCATCTTTTGGGAAGCTAGAACATTTTGTCACTGAAGATTTGGTGCAGGTTGTACTGACCAGTGTACCTGGTGTACCGACCAGTCCCAAAGCATGATCCTCCAGGCTAAGAATAGAATTCCTATGGGGTTCCAGAGTCCACACTGAAGCTACCAAGAAGGAAGTCAATTTTAATCAAAACTACTGTCTTCCAAGCAGCACTGTATGAAGAAAGCTGGGGAGATGAGAAAGCTAATGCTGAAGCCAAAATGTTAGACTCAGGTGAGGCCACCTAATGCCAATGACAAGACCAAGATCAATTTCCAGGGGAAGTTCACCAGGTCCTCCCACTCCTCATGAAAGCTGAAGCAGATGCTTTGTTTTGCTGTTGGAATAATTGTTAACCATCTAAGCAGTGAAGGCAAAGAGAGACTTGGAGGGAACCCACGCCTGCCTTCCTGTATGCCTCTCAACCCTGGATAGCTTGTAGGTGTAGTTCTGTGTACACCCATATTCAACTGCTTCTTTATTGAAGGTTTAGTGAGACTCAGAATCTCAATCCACCCCCATGCATTTATTACTGTCTTTTGGATTTCAGAATTCTGTGAAATAAATGGAAAAATCATTGTGCGTGTGATCCACGAGTAGATAATGGGACCTCAAAATATGGTATCCTTGGAAAGGATAAAGAACTCCACAATAAAGAGTTGGGAACACAAGATAAGGTGACAATTTTAAAATGTAGTCAATTTTTGGTTTCTCTTGTTTCTGTTGGTCAAAGTAAAGTAGACATATATCCAGATTTGTTTAGCTTCTTTAAGAATGTATTGAAAAATAAATGGTGATAACTTGGTGGTGATAGAGGGTGAGTGGGAGTTGGGTAGAATTTCACCAAGAGTAGAAATATAGGACCCACAGACTGGGGAAAATATTTTTATAAATGACATACTAGACTAGAGATAAATCTCTAAAATGTATAGAACACCTCAACAACAAAAACAAATTGGCCTAATGAAAATGGACACCAATGGTTTACCAAGGACAGCAAAAGACATGAAGAATTTACCAAGGAATAAATTCAGATGACCAACAAGCATGTGAAGAAATGCTTGCAGTCACTAGCCATTCAAGAGATGCAAATCAAAACAATAATGAGGTATCACTTCACCCCATAATTAATATCAAAGTTAAAAGGTTAGAAGATAAATACTGGAGGGTGTACAGAGGAAGTGGAGTCTTCATCCACTGCTGGTGAACTTCCCAGGCTCAGAAACAAGGAGAAAGCAGTGTGGTGCTTCCCCAAACAATTAGCACTAGAAATGCCGTATTTCTATAAAACTACTTGACATCTACTTAGCAGAAATATAGAGCACAGTGGGCTGAGCCCCGGTGGCGTAGTGGTTGTGCGCGGGACTGCGGCCCACTGGGACGGAGGCTCAATTCCAGCAGTGGGGCTGGGTCTCCTACGCCCACCACCGGAAAGCAATGATGCCCCCCCCAAAAAAAAATATAGAGAGAGAGCACAGTGTGAACAGATATATGACTACACCTGTTCGGTACAGCAATATGCATGATAACAAGTAGTTGGAGGCAACCTAAATGCCCATTGATGGAAAAATGGATAAACACTTGTACATACACACAATGGAGGAGGATGTACCATCAAATCAAGATTAGCTTGTGAAGCAACACAAAACATAGATGGATTTGGAGTACATAATGCTGACTGATGTAAATGAAACACAAAGGACAAATATTTTATGATGAAATATGCACTGTTCTCACAAAATATATTGTTATTTTAAAATTCAAGAAAAGATTTTCATACCAAAAAGAACAGACTTGGATATGAAGAGGTGTGCCAGTCATGTGCTTAAGTCATTTCTTTTCTTTTCTTTTTTTTTTTTTTTGGCATCACTGCCCTCAGGTGGTGGGAGTAGGAGGCCCAGCCTTTGCTCCGTGAGGCTGGAATTGAACCTCCATCCCAGTGGGCCGCAGTCCCGCACACAACCACTACGCCACCAGGGCAAGGCCCTAAGTCAATTTCATGATTGAGATGTAGGGGTGGAGTCTAGCCTGTTAATCTGGAGATAGCTATTGAATATCCAATGAGGCCACTGTCTGAGCCTGGCTTTCTCCTGAGATTTCTTGGAAATCTCACGATATGTTCCCCTCCTGGAGATGAGAGGCCATCTCCCCAGTTTGGGGGAGTCAGTCTCTGAGACAACGAATTACAGACAAGACAAGCTGGCAGCGTCCGAGGAGCTAAAGGAGTCAAAGGAGAAGCAACAGGGCCTTACCCTGATGGAACTAGACCTCTGAAGCGGGAGAAGCCACGTGGAGATCCCTGCCAGCACTGAGTTGCTTCTGCCATCCCTGGATGCTGTTGATGGACTCTGAGCCCTGGAAGTGAGGAGCCATGGGGAGACCCTGCTGAAGCCAGGACTCTGCATCCACTGGCCTGCAACTTTGTGATTCAGAAGGAAACTTTATAGACTAGTATCGGGTATATGGACTAATATCAGACTTATGACCTTGCACTGGACTGGGGTGGGATGCTTTCTCCAAGTTCCATTCCTCTTGTATATAAACCTTATCCTTATATCCATATGCGTGTCTATAAATTTGTTTCTATAGTCTACCCAGACTATCACAAGAGGTAATAACAATTTGTAAATGATTAGGGGTTCATGGGGGAGGCAGGGGGAGAGGGGAAATATAAGAGCTGGAATTAAGGAAAAAAAGAACTAGAACAAAGGGGGAAAGAGGAGCTTATGCTGGGGGCTCAAGTAGAAAATGTGTGGAAGGGAATGTGGAAACATGTACAACTGTGCTTAATACTAATGATGTATTGAATGCTATAAGAGCTGTAAGAGTCCCCAATAAAATCTATATTAAAAATACAAATAAAAAAACTCCAAATTAATAATAATTTTAAAATTCCATATAAGTTATTTTATTTTCAATGATAAAAGAGCCTGAATAAAATTGGAGCCAGCTCTAAAAAACAACAATGACAACAACAAAAAAAAACAGACTTGGAAAGTTGTGAAGGGTGAGAGGGGGAGGAAAGGAAGGGAAAGCAATAGGCTAGACAGTAAGCAGGTGCTAACTTGGGTGAAGGGGTAGATGATTGCAATTAACATGACCCTTCTAGGCATAATTCCTTATGTGGTATATTATAATTCTGGACTCTGTCCACCTGTAGCTATAGTCGCATTGTAGAGAGCATTCTCTACTGATGGACAGGACTAGGGTAAAACCAAGGGCTGACTTTAGTAGAGCGTGTGAACTAAGTCACACACTGGGTTTCCTTGTGGGCCTCCTTTACCTCACATGGTAGAGTATGACTAACGATTCCATCCTTTGTTTCCTTAGATGGTTTAGTGTTGCATGCTACCATGATGTCTGTATATGTACACGTCACTTCACATGGGAAGCCATGTATCTATTTCCTAACTGAGCTTTGGTGGAAACATGAAGGCCTGCTGTGACTTTGGGATATTGATGGTTCTGACTGTGGACTCTGTATTTTGCTCCCCACTGCCTGAATTTCATATTTGGGACAATACCAGCACCCAGCTACAGGAGACATTTCCTCAGGGTTTTGGTGGGACATTGAAGAGAATCACAGAACCCAGGGCTGTGCTATGAGAGAATGTGCTTAAGAAAAGAACAGAAGGAAAATGGAGCAAAATGCCATCTTAGAAGAGTTGGCATTTGGCCTCTGGGACACTCTTAATCTCTGATTCCTTGGGCTAGTCTGGTATTATTATTATTATTATTAGTAGTAGTAGTAGTAGTAGTAGTAGTATTAATTCTTCTAAAAGAAATTATTATCACAATGATATACTATAAGAAGGAGATAATCCCCCAATAAAATGATTTATTTAAAAAAACAGGGAAGAGGAGCTTATACCAAGGGTTCAAGTAGAAAATATTTGGAAATGAATATAGCAACATGTGTACAAATATGCTTGATAAAAATGATGTATGGAGTGTTATAAGAGCTATAAGAGGGCTGAGCCCTGGTGGCGTAGTGTTTGTGCACGGGACTGCGGTCCACTGGGTTGGAGGTTCAAATCCAGCAGCAAGGCTGGGCCTCCTACTCCCACCATCAGAGGACAGTGATGCCCCAAAAACCAAACCAAACCAAACCAAAACAAAACAAAAAGAGCTGTAAGAACCCCCAATAAAATCACTGGGGAAAAAACGGAGATAGAGGGGAGCAGTGGGAGAAACAGGGACAGATACTGGGAGGTTTTAAGTTGTTGAATTCAAAAAAGATAATTAGATATGTAAACCCAACTACCGCCCCGCCCGATTTACAATAAAAAGTTTGCCCCCCAAAAGTCATTTTACTTGAATCCATAATCAACAATCATGCAAATAGCAGTCAAGAAGTCAAAGGGCCTATTGCTTTAGGAGAATATATTGCAGGTGACTTTTTAAAAAACAGTTTTATAGGCACATAATTTACATAGCATACACTTTATTAGTTCAATCATATCAAGAAGAATTGTGCCATCATTATCATATCCACTTTAAAATACACCACCCACTATGGTTAAATTGCTTTTAAAGTGAGTTGTGGAACTGCAGTCAGTTCTAGTACTTCTTCCCCCCTCCTGTCTTCATTTCCCACTCCTGAAATCTCCCTCCCACCCAATCCCCACGCCTGGGTTCCACTATCTACCTCTCTATCAGTTATCATTATGCACCCACTCCTCCTGTGCATCACACACTGGGAAACCTAAAAGAAACAATAAAAACCAAATTCAAAATAAGGTTGTAAGGATAATAATAATAATAACAATAACAACATAAAGACCAAAAATACAAATAACAAATAAGAAAGAAAAGACCCTCATGAACATTCCAAAAACTATGGAAGAAATTTCTATCATGGAACAAGTAAGAGATGTTTGCACACAGAACCAACTCAGACTGAGTGTGTAGAGAAGTCATCTAGCCAAATATCTAGTTAGATTCAGCATATTCAAGATTACAAGGGTCTCTGCCTAATAGCCAGGCTGTTTGAGACTCTTGCCTGTGTTTATAGCAGATCTGCCAGTGGTTCAGTCTGACCATATACTCTGCAGATGGATTTTAGACTCTCACTGTCTTCTGTAGTCTTCTACAAATCGCATGTTCATATTTTTAGCTCTGATACTTTTCCCTTTACCATATTAAGATTTTTAATTGGAGCGAGGTCTTTAAAATGTTATCTAGCGCTGATCCCTGGTGGCGTAGTGGTTGTGCACGGGACTGCAGCCCACTGAGTTGGAGGTTCAAATCCAGCAGCAAGGCTGGGCCTCTTACTCCCACCACAGAGGGCAGTGATGCCCAAAAAACAAAAATAAAATAAAATAAAATAAAATGTTACATAGCAAGATGTCATTTTGAGGACTAAGGTGTGCCTAATTCAAGTATTTTCTTTTGTTGTTGTTGTTGGGCATCACTACCCTCTGGTGGTCGTGGGAGCTACCCAGCACTGCTCCTGAGAGCGGCCACTGGATTTGAACCACCAACCCCGTGGATCACAGTCCCGCACTCAACCACTTACACCACGGGGCTCAGCCTAATTCAAGTATTTTCTATTGCTTCATATGCATGTGAGAGCTGAACAATAAATAAGGAAGACTTCAGAAGAATCAATCAATGCATTTTAAATATAGAGTTGTCAAAGAATATTGAAAGTTCCATGGAATGCCAAAAGAGCAACCAATTCTGTCTTGGAGGAAGTATTGACAGAATGCGCTTCAGAAGACAGCCTATCAACTGGCCCGCAAGAGATCACTGAAGAGAGGGGTACTGAGGGAAAGTACAGTGAAAACATCAGATGGTGCCCAGCTGTCAGAAAGAATATCATCTTGGTCTTGAAGCCTTGTCTTAAAAGAAGCAGCCATCAAAGTGAGGCATCAACTAAGTCCATAAGGAAGAAGGACAACAGCCTGTTGTACATAATGAAATGCAGAAGATGGAAAGACATCGGAGTATAAATTCAGAACCTTGAGTTTGCAGAGAGCTGACAGTGGAAATCGAACATCCATTTGAAGGGTCCTCAATTGAATTAAGCTGCCTGTGAACCCTTTCTGACCATAGTCCAGAGATGTGAATAGTCTTGCTATCAGACAGAGAGTGTTGTAAAGTCAATTATGGTAGATGTGACTAGTTAAAATGTAATGCCTTACCATTGAATCTCCCTTTTGACTCTTTTAAAAATTGTTGCAGTCTTTAATATTTTCTGCTTTTGTTCTATTGAATTTTTTTTCTGTTTGATATTGCTGTTGGCTTTTTGTTGTTCTTTCTTGTTTGTGTTTTTTCTAATTATCTGCATATGAAATCCAGGATAGGGAAATAAATAGTGACAGTAACAGGATTAATAATTATAGTAGGGAATGTTATAGTAGGGAAGGATAGAAGGTGTGTAAGGCTGGGTTGTCTAGATAAACAAAATCCGTGACACTCAAATGTATAAGAAAGAGCTCTATATCAAGCATAAATTTTATGTCAAGAAGACAGTCTAGCCCAGAAAATATAGAAACTTCATCTAAAGGATCTTGAACATGTTACCAGGAGAGGTCAGTCCCTACACAAAGGCATCATAGTTGGTAGAGGGTCAACAAAAAGAGGAAGATTCATAAGGAGCTGAATTGATACGCTGGCAGTTACAATTCACAACAACAATTGTGATGATGGCATAGGAGGACAGATTTCATTCTACCATTCATAGGATCACTAGAGTTGGCTGACTTAATACAGACATTGGGGAAGTAGGATACCTCAAATGGCATCTGAATTTATGTCGAAGTGCAAAAAAATAGAGTTAGACCTCCTATTGTAGACCACAGCTTGGGAAAAACAAACTGATTCAGAATTTAAGCTGTGAAGGGGCTGTGCATAAAGTTTTCATACATTCAGACCTAGAAATGTGCTAGCACAAATAGACAAATAGAAGAATTCTACCAATCTTCAGCCTGAAATTGATCAAACATGAAATCAAGATGCATCGATAATCATTGGTGATTGGATTGCAAAAGTTGGAAACACAGCTGAGCCCTGGTGGCATAGTGGTTGTGTGCAGGACTACAACTCACAGGGTTGACAGTACAAATCCAACAGCAGCTCTCCAGGAGCAAGGCAGGGCAGTGATGCTACACACACACACACACACACACACACACAAGATGCATAACATTGGTGATTGAATTGCAAAAGTTGGAAACACAGCTGAGCCCTGGCAGCGCAGTGGTTGTGTGTGGGACTGTGGCCCACAGGTTGGCTGTTCAAATCCAGCAGCAGCTCTCCAGGAGCAAGGCTGGACTTCCTACTCCTACCAGGGCAGTGATGAGAAGAAAAAAAAAGTTGGAAACACAAAGGAAGTAACAGTAGTTTGAAAATACAGCTTTGGGCAGCTTCCCTGGCCTAACACACAGGTCTCAGGACCCTCTCAGGAGCTCAAGATGCTCTTGTCCCTCTGCTGTCTCTTCCCTTCCCCAAAATCCTTCACCACCTCCAATAAAGCACATCTTTGCTTTTCACCCCTAAAAAAAGAAAAAAGGAAAATACAGCTTTGATGACATGACTGAAACTGAAGATTTCATGATAGAATTTTGCGATACCAATGAGTTGTTCACAACAAATACCTTTTTTTTTTTTTGACAACACAATGATTATAAAAACTGTTTCTCCAGATGAAGTACACAGAAATAAAATGGACTACATCTGTGGGAAGAGATGATGGAGAAGTTCAGTATCAGCAGCTAAAATCAGTCCAGTGATAACTATAGAACAAACCATCAATTGCTCATATATAAGTTTAGGTTGAAGCTGTTGAAAAACTAAAGCAAATCTATGAGAGCCAAAATATGACATTAAGTCTATTCCACCTCAATTTTGAGAACATCTACAGAACAAATTTGATGTATTTAACACTAATGACAAAAAACCTCGATGGGCTATGGGAGAACATTAAGACCACTGTTCATGAAGAAAGCAAATGGTCATTTAAAAGACATTAAAGAAAGAAAAGGTAAAGGTGGATGCCAAAATAGATGGTAAAACTTACTCTCAATTGTAAAGTAGCTAAGGAAGAAATGAAGTCACAGAGCTGAAGTGGTAGTTACATAATCTGGTGTCAACCTGAGAGTATTAAGAGTAAACAGGTAGAATCAAGCCTGTCGGTTGGGTCACAGCTTGATGACCTCATTTGGAGGTGTTTTGGAGATTAATAGCTCACTGGAGGCCAGACCCACTCTTTCTGCTTCATCTGCTACTGACAAGACACAGGGAGCTGTGCTGATGGAGCCAGAGTCCTGGAGCTGGAAGAGTCACATAGAGACCCATGTCAGCACTGAGACAAGATGCTTCTAGCACCGCTGGAAACACAAGACTTTCCATCTTCCTGCATTTAGTGTAATTGTATATGTTGCATGAGTCTGAAGAGGAATTTATAGACTTGTATTGGACAGATAGGCTAATATTGGACTTATAGATTTTATTTGGACTGGCTGGAATTTTTTCTTTTTCTTTTTTTTTTGTTTTTTGTTTTGGGCATCACTGCATTCCGGTGGTGGGAGTAGGAGGCCCAGCCCCACTGCTGGAATTGAACCTCCGTCCCAGTGGGCCGCAGTCCCGTGCACAACCACTACGCCACCGGGGCTCAGCCCGGAATTTTTTCTTAATATGCAGTTACTGTCTATATAAAGCTCTTTCTTTCTTTTTATGTAATCACCAAGATATTTTTTTTGCTTGGTTCTTTTTGTTCATTTGCTTGTTTGTTTTGGCATCACTGCCCTCTGGTGGGAGTAGGAGGTCCAGCCTTGTTCCTGGAGAGCTGCTGCTGGATTTGAACCACCAACCCAGTGGGCCGCAGAACTCCACACAACTTACTACGCCACCAGGGCTCAGCCCTCTTTTTTTTTTCTTTTTAAATAAAGCTCCTTCTTATACACATATGTGTGTCTACGAATTTGTTTCTCTAGTCCACTGAGACTAACACAACTGAACAGAAAAATTCAAGTGGTAGTTCAAGAAGACAAAGTAAAATTTTACAGTAAAAATGTGCACAGACCCAGAGTTAGAAAACCAAAAAGGACGAATATCCTCAGCATATCTTAAATTGAAAAAACTCAGGAAAAACAATTCAAGCCTTGAGCTGAAATATTGAAATATTTTATAAGCAAATTATTGAAAGATGCAGGAAGTATTGAAAGAAGATGGCATGAATACACAGAGTCACTGTATCTAAAAGAATAAGTTAAGTTACAAAAATTAAAAAAAATTAAAAGAACAAGTTACTATTTCTCCATTTCAGGAGGTTGCATATGAGCAAATACCCATGGTACAAAAGGAAGAAGTTCAAGCTGCAATGAAAACATTAGTTAAAAACAAGGTTCCAGGAATTAATGGAATATCAGTTGAGATATTTCAACACTCAGCCACTGGAAACACTGGAAGCATGTACTCATCTTGGAAGACAAAACTTGCCAACGGACTGGAAGACATCCAGATTTGTACCCATTCCAAAGAAAGGTGACCCAACAGGTAGTCTTGGGAAGAATGGAAATTCCAGAATATTTAATTGTGTTCCGGTCGAAGGCTGTATATGGATCAAAAGGCAGTTGTGCAAACAGGACAAGGAAAGGTATTCATCAGGGATGTATCTTTTCACTATACTCATTCAATCTGTATGTAGAGATTGATTAATCAGAGGAGGTGGTTTACATGAAGAAGAACGTGGCATCAGGATCGGAAGAAGACTGATGAACAACCCATGAAAGGCAGATCACACAACATGTTTGCCGAAAGTGAGGAGGACTTGAAGCCCACGCTGATGAAGGTCAAGAACTGCAGCCTTCGCTATGGAGGACAGTGGGAGCCCCAACCCCGTCTGCCAAGTATCTATTCAGATTAAGCTGCTGGCAGATCCCCTCCAGTCACAGGCAAGGCTTTCAAACAGGTCTACTTAAAGATCGTTGTAGTCATGATTATACTAGATTTAACTGAATCCCTCTTGGCCTCACCTGAAATTGTTCTAGGTTCAAATATTCTTGCACAAAATTTTCCTTCCTGGCTTTTTAAATATTCATGGTGGCCTTTTTTTTCTTATTATTTGTATTTTTATCTCCATATTATTATTATATTATCCCTACCACTTTATTTTGTTTTTGCTTTTTACTGTTTCTATTGGTTTTTCCAGTTTGTGAAGCATAGGAGGAGTACCTGTATAGAAATTAGAACTGATGCAGGGTTTAGAGGGAATGTAAAGGCGAGCGGTGGGAGATAGGGAGGGAATGAGGTCAGGAAGCAAGCAATATATTTGGGAGTGGGGCGAGAGCACAATTCACTTAAAAAGTGATTTAACCATGGGGCAGGGGTGGGGTGAGGAAAGAAAATATTCTAAAATTGATTGTGGCAATGCTTATGCAACTCTTCTTGATATGTGTGCTACATAGATTAATTCACAATAAAACCCTTAAAAATGGAGAAGAACTGTAGCTTTCAGTATGGATTGCAGCTCAACATAAAGAAGACCCAAATCCTCACAACTGAATCAAGATAATAAATCATAATAAATGAGGAAAAGGGCTGAGCCCCGGTGGCGTAGTGGTTGTGCGCGGGACTGCGGCCCACTGGGACGGAGGTTTGATTCCAGCAGTGGGGCTGGGCCTCCTACTCCCACCACCGGAGAGCAGTGATGCTCAAAAAAACAAAACAGAAAAAAAATAAATGAGGACAAGATAGAAGTTGTCAGGGTTTTTGTCTTGCTTGAATCCACAGTCGACGATCATGGAAGCAGCAGTCAAGAGACGAAGAGAGCGCTATAGAGAAGTGAAACACAGGGCGTTACTCTCAGGACTAAGGTGTTTCCAATTTCCTCACAAGAACGTGAAAGTTGCACAATGAAAAGGGAAGGCTGAAGACGAGGGCTGCATTGGAACTGGGGTGCTGGAGAATATCGAATATTGACCGTACCATGGACTGCTAAAAGGGCACACCAATCTTGGGAGGTGCTTGTTCAGATTTTTCCTGGGAGGCAAGGATGGGGAGCCTTCGCCTTAATACTTTGCACTCGTTGTCGGGAGAGGTGAGTCCCTGGGGAAGGACATCATGTTTGGCAAAGTAGAGGGGCAGTAAAAAAGAGAAAGGCCCTTGACAAGATGCGCTGAGCTAGTGTCTGCCACAATGGGCTCCGGCAGAGGAACGATCGTGAGGAAGGCCCAGGACTGGGATAGTGTTTCATCCTGTCGTCCATATACTTGGTATGGTTTGAAGCCATCACCTTGGCCACTGAGAACAACAGCCATAACAGCAGGGGCAGTTTGACTCTGTCCTATAGACTTGCTACGAGTTGCAATCTATCTGACAGTAATGGATTGGGGGTTTGCTTTTTCCTTTTACTTGTTTCCTACAACTATCTAAGACAACAGAGGCAGATGACCAAACTGGCTTATTGAATTGTTCAGGAAGTAAACGAAAAGCCAGAAATGAAATCCCTGCCATCGAGTCAAGCCTGACTCCTAGCCATCTGACTGGGGGTTTAGGAGATGGTGACAGCTGATGGGAAAAGAAAGCTGTCTTTCTCCTGCAGAACTGCCGGTGGTTTTGAACTGCCAACCATGCAGATGACAGCCGACTTGTAACCACCAGGAAGGAAGTGGTGAAAGCCAAGGCCTGAAGAATAGCATCAAAGTATTTGGATAATGTATCATTACATGTCTCCAGGCTTATAATAGAGGAGCCCTGGCAGGGCAATGGTTAAGCATGACTATGATGTAGTTCTGTAGGAGAAAGATCTAGAGGGCTGAGCCCCGGTGGCGTAGTGGTTGTGCGCGGGACTGCGGCCCACTGGGACGGAGGTTCAATTCCAGCAGTGGGGCTGGGCCTCCTACTCCCACCGCCGGAGGGCAGTGATGCCCCCCCCCCCCAAAAAAAAAAAAAAAAAAAAAAGAAAGATCTAGAAATCTGTTAGCTTACAGATCGCCACCCCGCAAACTGTGTGGGTTAATTCTACTCTGTAGCACACTCTTTGAGTCAAAATCAACTTGAGCTCCTCAAAAATAACCCTGTGCAAAAAGAATGTCTTATAGAACGATTAATGCAAGACTAGTCCCCATGAGGTGGGATTAAAGCTGCTCGAATGTTCAACTTATCCAAGATGTTGTCCCACTCCATCCTCTCTGATATCAACATCACTCCTCCCCTTGTTATTTTCTTTCATGACTCCGTGTTTTGTGCTTTTCACAGAACACACTCAGTGTTAAAGATATAGATATATGTGTATGTATATGTATACATATATATATATCAAACAAACAAAAAGAAATACCTTATGTTGTGGGTGCTGTGACATCCCATATCTGAAGTTCATACAACTGTGTGTTAGTCTGGGTAGACTAGAGAAACAAATTCATAAACACACATGTTGATTTAAGGGAAAGGTTTAGATACAAGAGGAATTGAACATTGAGAAAGCATCCCAACCCAGTCCAGTCCAAGGTCATAAGTCAGATATTAGCCCATATGTCTGATGCCAGTCTCTAAAGCCTCCTTCCGACTCAACGCAGCACATGCAATAACATCAGGACAATCACAGGTCAGTGGATGCAGAGTCTTGTGTATCCATTGGCTGTAGAAGCATCCTGGTGCTGACAGGGGTCTCCCCATGGCTCCTCATTTCCAGGGCTCAGGGTCCTTCAGCCATATCCATTGGCGGTAGAAGCATCTCAGAGCTGGCAGGGATCTCTCTGTGGCTTCTCTGGCTTCAGAGGTCTGGTTCCATCAGGGTAAGCCCATGTAACTTCTCCTCTGGCTCCTCCAGTCTCCAGGAATCAGGATTGATCTGCATGCTGTCATCTCATCTTGTCAGTAATTTGTCTCCAAAGAACTGAGTCTCTGGTCTCTCTTCTCCACGGAGAAATAGGGTGAGATTTCCCAGAATTCCCAGAGAAAGCCATACCCACACAGAGGTCTCATTGGCCCTCTGCAAATTGACAGGCTAGACTCCACCCCTACACTCTTAGTCAAATTGGCACCAGAGTATATGATTGCCACACAGCTGATGGCCTGTTATATTTTTTTTAAGTGGGGGGCCTTTTATTTAAAGGTGGTTGAATCCTCCTTTTAAAAGTAGCATGTTTAACATAAGGGCTGATAGATATTAAAGACCTGCATGCACTGAATAATGTCAGATGTCATCGCGTTGGTTCTGACCCATACATAGCCCAGCCATTAGCAGAAGACAGCAAATTACCCGAGTGTTCACTTTGGTCTCATCTTTTAGTTTTGTCTAGAGGATGATGAGACTTTAAAAATCAGTTGCTTTGAAAACCCTGTGTTGAAGAATAGGGGTGGGGGTAATGGATGAATCCGTACCATATTCTATTTACTGGTTTAGCATTCTTTCTCAAGCCATTTGGGGGTGGGGGGACACGTTATCCATCTCCACAGAATTGCTTTCAGAGCGGGTGCAACCTATCGGTGGTGTATTCTCACTTCACAAAGTACACACGCAGTACAGAGCAGCTTTATTGGACCTTTCCAAAGCTCCCCGCGGAGTCCCATGCTGCCTTCTGCGGGCAGTTCTTGGGGTGCAGTTGTGTGAGCCTTCCTGTGTGGGCTCAAATCTATACTTCTCCAGGTTCTCTGGATCAAATGTCCCCTCTTTAATGTCTCTGTCAATCATGGGGGCAGCCGTTTGCAGGAAATGCTCCTTGCCTGCCAGGGGGGTGTCGAGGCCCTCGGGGATACAGCAATTCATATAAGGTTTGAGCTTGAAGCTGGTCAGGTCGGGGAGTAAGAACTCGGGGACCATCTCCTTGATGACCACGAACTTGTTGTGGCCGGGTGCGTGCACGCCGGTGCCCTTGGTGCCCTGGCTCTTATAGAAGGTGCGGGGGCCGGGCTTGCTCGTCCTCTGGCTTATCCGGTCTGCTCCCAGGTCCACACTGTGGGTCACTCCAGTCGGGATGCCCACGGCCAGTCCACAGCAGCGTCGCCCCACTTCTCAGCAATCCATGGCCCAACTTTCAATATGTGGAAGAGGTGATTGAAAAATACCATGGCTTCAAGTAGAAAGAAATTGTTTTGAAAATGTTGATGCAACATATGTACAAGTGTGCTCAATATAATTGAATAATGGTTATATGAGTTATAAGAGCCCTGCAATAAAATGATTTTTGAAAAAGGAGAAAGAAAATATCATAGCTCTGGGTTCAGACCTATAACAGAGCGTGCCCAACAAATAGCAACCGTAGACCAACATGTATTTGCTTTTGTTTGTTTGTTTGTTTTATGCTCCCTCTGCCTTTATTTGAAAACTGTTGGTCTCCTAGGCAGGGTTTCCCTCATAACTGAAGGCTATTAAAATGATTGCTATATCTCTGTCCCTTATGACATGTATAACTAATATCCAGTCACGGACTGGATAGCTTGGGGATATACAAGCTAACTATTCAAGTAATCAAGTCTGAAAAATCCTACACCTGTAGGAAATTCTTTGCTGAACAATGCTGTACCACTGACTAAAGTAATATTACTTGATAACATTGATAAATAGTATCAATAGAATGACTTCAAAATCCACAGGGATGATTTATTTACAGATGTACTATAAAATACCAATGAAATACCTAAAATCAAATCAAGGACATATGGAAACAATAGCTAAAAGACAATATTTTGAGGTCTCACTTGATATAAAGACACTTAGTATAAGAGCAGTTAGTTCTTTTGATATGGCCCTATGATGAGGTCACTGAAGACATAGAAGCCATAGCATTGTTGGTGAGGAAACCAAATGATGCTCATTTATCATTAATAATAGCATCTGGAGGGCTGAGTCCCGGTGGCGTAGTGGTTGTGCGCGGGACTGTGGCCCACTGGGATGGAGGTTCAATTCCAGCTCCACGGAGCAAAGGCTGGGCCTCCTACCCCCACCACCTGAGGGCAGTGAAGCCCCCCCCTAAAAAAAAATAGCATCTGGAGGCTGAGCCCCGGTGGCGTAGTGGTTGTGCAAGAGACTATGGCCCACTGAGTTGGAGGTTCAAATCCAGCAGCAAGGCTGGGCCTCCTACTCCCACTACCAGAGGGCAGTGATGCCAAAAAAAAAAAATAGCAGCTGGACTCTTAAAGGCTTGTCTCAAAACAAGCAGCCATCTAAATGAAGAGTCAGCTAAGTCCACAAAGAAGAATCACACCAGTCTGTGTGATCCAGACATAACTAATAATAGAATTATGAGGAGGGGATGGTACCAGTGTCTAAATCCTAAATACTTGATTTTCAGACTGCTATTGGTGTTGTTGTCTTTTGGGGTGGGGGCATCACTGCCCTCTGGTGGTGGGAGTAGGAGGTCCAGCCTTTGCTCCTGTGGAGCCGGAATTGAACCTCCATCCCAGTGGGCCACAGTCCCACGCACAACCACTACGCCACCGGGGTTCAGCCCAACATGTTTGTTTTTCAATACTTTTTAAAACATCATTTTATTGGAGGTTCTTACAGCTCTTATCACAATCCATACATACAACCATTGTGTCAAGCACATTTGTACATATGTTGCCATCATACTTTTCAAAATATTTTCTTTCTACTTGAGTCCTTGGTATCAATTTACTTTTCCACTCCCTCACCCTCCCTCCCTCCCTCATGAGTCCTTTGACAATTTATAAGTAATTATTTTTTTTTTCTATGTCTTACTCTGACTGCTGTCTCCCTTCACCCACTTTTCTGTTGTTTATCCCCCTGGGAGGGGATTATATGTCCATCATTGTGATCAGTACCTCCTTTCTATCCCACCTTCCCTCTATCCTCCTAGTATCACTACTCTCATTATTGGTCCTAAGGAGTTTATCTGCCCTGAATTCCCTGTGTTGTGAGCTCTTATTTGTACCAGGATACATGACTTTCTGCTTTGCTTTGGGTTTTTTTTTTGATACATGACTTTTGTTGCCTTTTTGGGGGGAGGGTGCATCACTGCCCTCCGGTGGTGGGAGTAGGAGGCCCAGCCTTGCTGCTGGATTTGAACCTCCGTCCCAGTGGGCCGCAGTCCCGCGCACAACCACTACGCCACCGGGGCTCAGCCCAATACATAACTTTTAAGAGGCCTTTGCAATAAAATTTACTCAAAGCAACGGACCCTTTGATCTTTTGATTCCTGCTTCCATGACCATTGATTTTAGTTCCAAGCCCCCCCCCCCCAAAAAAAAAAATCTAGACGACATCAATCCACTTATTATGATGTTACCTATTGGTTTCATAAGGCTTTTTGTTTTCTTTACATTGAGTTGTCATCCATATTAAAGGCTGCACTCCTTCATTTTCATCAGCAAAAGCTTCAAATCCTCCGGACCATCAGCAATTAATAAACCTTCCTCCAATCCCAACGCTAAGCTCTTTTTCATATACTCCAACTTGTCTAATTATTTGTGCAACCTACAGATTAAGTAGGTATGATGACAGAACCCAACCCTGACACACAGCTTTCCTGATTTTAAACCAGATGCCCTTGTTCTCTTCACACAGCTACCTCTTGATCCATGTCTACATGGATCAACAGGGTCTACATGAGCACAATTATGTGTCTGGAATTCCCATTCTTCTCAGAGTTTGTTATGATCTGCTGCTGCTATAATTACTGGCAAAGGTTAGAATTTACATCTCAAAAGGAATTGCCACCAGAAGGGCCATATTAACTAATTGACTCCATCTAACTGGGTAAGAAGCCTCATTTGTCTAGGTCCTGGAGAAATTTGAAACCTTTTACACTTTTATGAAGGTAAATCAAGTTAAGCATTGTGCTATTAATTCACTCAAGACTGTGGGGGACAAAGATAAGGATGTATAGCTACTTCTGTATAAAGGCGGTGGCCATGGGGTATGGATACCATGATTGGGATATGTACACAATTTCAAACTCGAAAAACCCAAACTCGCTGCCATTAGTTGATTCTGACTCACATAGAGTAGAACTGCCCTTGTGGATTTCCAAGACTGTAAATCTTTCTTAGAGCAGAAAGCCTCATTTTCCTCTCTTGAAGCAGGAGGTGGTATCAACACTGTTGACCTTACAGTTGGCAGTTCAATGTATCATCCCTCTAGGCCACACCACCAGGCATTCCTAAACACGGACATAGATTAGAAGAGTTTGCAAGATTGGTTCTGGGGCCCTCCAACCACCAGGCTGCTGGATGGTCAGGGTGCTATTCATGACTGTGACCCTGAGCCCCCAACTTCCCTCAAAGGGGTACCCAAGCAAGTTCTCAAAGGACAGGACTGTGGCCTCCCTGGACTGGGGAGAGTGACCTCCTTTCAAGAGAGTGCTACCACACTGCTGGTAAACAGTCAGGGGCAATTTACTGGAGACTCAAAGTGAAGCTCCCACTCTGAGCTCCTCTCTCACCTCCACGGTGGAGTGGATGCTGACTCAGACGGAGATGCCACAGGACAGGACAGAACTGGTCCTGTGGCTTTCTGAGACTGTAACTCTTGATAGTACCCCATGTTCTCCCTCAGAGTGGCTGGTGGCTTCAAACCGCTGACCTTGCAGTCCCACCTCCGCCATCCACTAACCAGTGCTTTAGAATTTGAGGTCGAGTACAGTTCTCAGTAGCATTTATAAGCATTTGGAAAATGGTATCTAAAGGTAAAGCACATAAAAAGTAGAATCTGGGGCTGAGCCCTGGTGGCTTAAGTGGTTGAGTGCAGAACTGCAGCCTGTGGGCTTGGCGGTTCAAATCCAGCGGCGGCTCTCAGGAGCGGCACTGGGTAGCGCCCACGACCACCCAGAGGCAGTGATGTGTACACACACACACACACACACACACACACACACACACGTTAGAATCCGGCTTAGCCACCGGAAATGGATACGTCGGAGGTAACAAAGAGTACGTAATAACAGATCCCAGACCTTTGCACCTCGGAAGCCTCAGAATAATCCATTAACAAACACACAGAGTCAAGGCCGACTCCGAGCTCCTGTGGGTTCGTTCCCGAGACCAACTCCAACTCTTTGCAAAAGTAGAATTATCCCGCAGTGTAGCGGTGGTTTCCCAGGGCTGCCCTCGCAGTTAGCAGTCGGTCGGTCGCCGAAGCTCTGCGAGCAAGCTGTTTAAGGCATTGTTAAAGTCATAGCAGCATTTTAAATCATCCTGCCCTTTCCTTATTTCAGCTATTAAAAATACGACTGGCTCGCGGGAGACGGAGAGCTGTTCTGAGATTTCAAAAGGGATCCTTGTTAGAAGAGCCTTCCCTGGAAAGCTGGGTTTGGTGACTAATGAGCGAGACCAGAAGTAGGTCAGTGTCCCTGGCAGTCACAGCTGGTAGAGAGGAACGTCCCCCGAGAAATGGGGTGTGTGCGGCGGGGATGTGGGTGGAATTTAAGGTGGAGAAGGTGAAAGAAGCGTTTGAGGAGGGGGCGCTGGGGGTGGGGGAGGAGGAATAGTCAGAGGCCGGCTCTCCCGTCTACCTTGCCCGGTCCGACCGCAGCAACAGCTGGGCCACCACTTTCCCCTCCCCCTCGGGGCCCGCTTTCTCTGCGGCTTCATCTCCCCCCTCGCCCGCCTCCCCCCTCCGGCGTCTCCATCCGCGCCCCTCTGCGGAGACAAAGACCGCAGAAGGGGATGGGGAGAGCGCCGGGAGAAGAAGAATCCTTGTCGATAAAGGAGAGAGCCGCGAGGAAAGAAGTGAAAGAGATTGTCCATCCCATCCCCGGAAAGCACGGTGGAAAGGAAGACATGGAAAGGAGAGAGGTAGATGAGAAGAGCGGAAAGAAAGGGGGGAAAGATGGCCGAATGAAACAAAAGACGTTTTAATGAGAGGCGCTACAGTGATCTCGGAAAGACAAGATGTCTGAATTCTCTAGGATTTTAAGAATGAAGCGTGCCAAGAGCTGGGGGAAGAAAGATAGCGCATGCTGGTTGGCAATTTACAAGTTAATATAAAAATGCCGTTCGTGGTCTGACTACAAGACAAAACACAGATACTGCTAGATGCAGAAGTTCCGGCGAATGTGTTAGACATCTATCTCCTTCCTGCTCCAGAAGGTCCCGGTTCCATTTGTGAGTGATGGAAGTGATAGCCGGTTTTTCAGAATGTGGATTGGGGATGTATTTTAATCTCCCTGCCTTTGAAAGGTCTTGGGCATTTCACACGTGAATCATCAAGATAACAGGAAACACTCAAATCCTAGTCAAGGAATCCCAGAAACAACAAGGAATGGCTCTCCATTTAGACCCCAAAGCCCACCTGTCTGAAAAGAACAGCCACTTTTTTTTTTTTTTTTTTTTGGTTTTCATTTTAGAACTGATCATGCTTCTCTCTGGATATTTGGTAAGGTTTAAATAACCCCTGGTTCAAGCAAAATATGCCTATAACATACACACGTCAAGAGAAATCATGCTTAAAAAGAAATAAAGGAGACCAAGAAATCTCTCAGCACAAGAATAAGGGTATATGAAAGAATATATTGTTTTTCTCTCTCCCTTTCTTTTTATCATTTCACTTTTTATTTCCACGCCCCCTATTTTCAAATTCCCTTTCCTTTCCTTGTAAACACCGCCTTTGTGCTATCTTCTGGCACCCCTGTTATTGTCTGATTTCTGACTTTGTGGTGTCTTGGCGGAGCTGGGCAGCGTGCCACTGAACTTGAGAGCTTGAACCAGAACAGTGCTTTCCTTGGGAACGTACAGGCCCACATCTCAGTCCCACACACCGCACCACCACCAGTGAGACCTCTGGCTGCAAAACCCTTTTAACAATGCATTTCTGTGCCTGCAGTCAGCAGTCCACACAGACCCAGGGACTGAAGGAAGCAACACATGCGAGTGCATTCACATACATTCTGCATGCACATGGCCTCTGCGTTCAGCTCACAAAAGACGCAATGTCTACACAGAGAGGTCTTGCAGGCAGCACACACAGGCAGCCCTTTCTCCACCCCTTGCCGCAGCTCTTCCTGACTGGCCCTTTCTCCCCGCCACCTCCTCCTCCCCTCGTGCTGCCTGGCAATGACCCCCCTCCTTGCCTGCAGGTCTCCAAGCACTCACTGCAGTGCCATCCATCACGCTCCCGACAGATTTTCGGGTGAAGCGATTATTGTTTCGTGACTGGGAACTTGATCTAGCAAAGGGGCTGTCACAATCGAATTTCCTTCTGGAACATCATACTGCATGTTTGCTTGTCGCTGGCATTCTAATTTATTTCCACGGATTTCTATTTTAATAGGGAGAAGCAGGGTGGGAAGTGGGGGGAGGGGGGAGAGGTATCAGAAAGAAGCGGGAAGAGGTGACAGTCTATGACAATTTCATAAGGACTTAAAAAAACTCCCTCCCGTCGAGCCGATGCCAACTTATAGGGACCCTATCCAGCTGGGTAGAACTGCCGCTGTGAGGGCCCATGACCGTAATTCTTTGCAGGAGAATGCCCTGTCTTTTTCCTGCAGAGCAGCTGGTATTTTGCTTTGTTTTGTTTTGTTTAGGGGTGGGACATCACTGCCCTCTGGTGGGAGTAGGAGGCCCAGCCTTGCTCCTGGAGAGCTGCTGCTGGATTTGAACCACCAGCCCAGTGGGCCGCAGTCCCGCGCAGAACCAGTCTGCCACTGGGCTCAGCCCTTGGCTGGTGTTTTTTTTTTGAACTGCTGATCTTGCAGTTAGCAGCCCAAGCAGGGCTCCTTTCATAAGGAAAGCTTGGTTAAAATCAGAGCGACAGTGAGACTGGGCCAGCACAGAAAGGAGAGGGGAAATGGGAGGAGGTGAGAAGCAAAGAAACAAGGAGAAAGTGTGAGAAATCAGGTGCTTCAGTTCTCCTGAGGTTCTGAAAATGCCCGGGCCAACTGCATTACAAAAGGGGGCCATGTGACCACAGCACACCTTTGTCATGAATTATGAGGGAAGGATGAACATGCATCCCACAATCATTTACTGAAGTGTCCCCAATAAATTCATGAGATGATTCCAGAAGTAGGAGAGAAGAGTCTTAGAAAATACTAACAGGAGAGTCAGTGATAAAGAGAACAATCCCTTGATAAGATCATATTCTTGAAATTTCCTAAAAATATCAAATAGATAATCATTAAAAAATATCTGCCACGTGGGAGGTTTAAGTGATGCTGGGAACATGTGTTTAAAGACACACAATCTCTGTAGTACATAAATAGTATAAGCTGTCTCCATGCTCACAATTAAGTCTCCTGGGTGTCATCTTTGGGCACTTTTTACTACTGTGCACACGGGGGGAAAAAATCATTAAAAGTTGCTGATGTGACATGTTGCCCTATGTATACATAATGAAGAAATGAGCAAACTCATCCAAAAAATAGGGATCATGCTCAGAGACCTTTCTTCCATGTCAGATCACACCCACGGTGTGTTTGCAGAGCACTGAACTAAGAGTGACACCAAAGAAACATCTTGGCAGACCAGGAAATGTATGGGAGCCAGTCAAGAGAACACAGGCCTGAGCACAGCTCTGTCACTAACTAGCCCTGCGTCCTTCAGTAGACTGTTTTCCTCTAAACCCCAGTCCCCCCAGTTGTTTGCTTGTTTTTGGGCATCACTGCCCTCTGGTGGGAGTGGGAGGCCCAGCCATTCTCCTGGAGAGCCGCTACTGGATTTGAACCGTCAAGCCAGTGGACCGCAGTCCCACACTAAACCACTACGTCACCAGGGGTCAGCCTCCCCAGTTGTAAAAAGTACAAAATAATATTGTGCCTACACAACATTGGAATATGAAAGCAGATGATGTACATCCAAGTGCCCTACCTAGAACTCCTACATGCTTGAGCTGTCAGATGTGAGAAAATAAAAACACTGAAAGAGAAAGCCCCCTACCGAGCATAGAGTACTTACAATCATACTTTTTTGTCTAAGTATTTTCCTTAGAACCACTCACCATTATATGAGTAAGTATTTGAAAGAGCTCATGAGGTTGAATTGCTTTGGGTTAAGCAAGCCACAGAAGAATACCAGTTTTAAGAGATTTGGGTGTTCTCAGCAGGAGCAAACTGTTATGCTTTTGTTCAGCTTGACGGACCTCTTTTCAAGAACAGAATTCTGGCAACATCAGTCTGAAGGTTCTAAAAATCTCAGTTTGTGAGGCCAGCCTCAGTTGTGAGGCTACCAACTGCATTACAAAAGGGGCTTCACACACACACACAAAAAAGGGGGCTGAGCCCCGGTGGTGTAGTGGTAGTGCGCGGGACTGCGGCCCACTGGGATGGAGCTTCAATTCCAGCTCCAGGAGCAAAGTTTGGGCCTTCTACTCCCACCACCTGAGGGCAGTGATGCCTAAAAAAAAAGGGGGGGGGCTTCACTCTCCCACATTCCTGTTTATCCTGCTAGTCACTTCGGTGGCAAATGTCCACTCTCAGAGCAACCTCTCAAAGTCAGATCTTCTTCCCTTGCTCTTCTGACTTGGCTCAGAACATTCCCAGCCTCCTAAGCTCGTAAGAAGAGGACACAGGGTCGGGAATCTGCACAGCTGCCTGCACTTCAGATCAGCTGGTGTCTCTTCTGTCCCTTGGGGCTGGTGACTAGAGAGAAGACATCCTTCTTCATCACTATGACTGAGCCACCCAGAGCTGGATCTATGCAAATGGACTCTGTTCCCAGTCCCTGTAGTTCATGAACTCTCTGTAACAACAACAACAACAACAACAACAACAACAACAAAACAAACAGAACCTCACTGCCATGGAGCCAATTGCAACCCATAGGGACCCTATAGCAACCACCCTTGTGGGTTTCCAAGACTGCATCTCCTTATGGGAGTAGAAAACCTTGTCTTTCTCCCATGGAGGGGTTTGAACTGCAGACCTCAGCTTAACAGCCTGAGGTGTAATCACAATGCCAACAGGGCTCCCCTACGGGTTGGCTAGTTAAAGAAAATACCCAACACCTAACCCACAGTGACAACGGGGAAACAACACTTTGATCGCTCAATCTATTTTCAGACACAAGAAGCCAAAGACCAAATCTAATTCTTTGTCCCACACAGGCACACACTTTAAATGAGTGTTCCCCTTAAAGATCATTATATAAGGGAGGGGGAGTGGGAACGGGAGGAGAAATATGGGTGCCTAATACCAAGGGCCTAAGTAGAAGGATGATGTTTTGAGGATGATGATGACAACAAATGTACAAATGTGGTCTGCATACGCTTGATGTATGTACTGACCTTGATAAAAGTTGTGTGAGCCCCCAATAAAATGATTTAAACAAACAAACAAACAAACAAAAACCATTATATAATGTATACAATTGTCCATTTTCCCTTCATCTCTAAAGAAGTTCTCCTCTGGCAGTTTAATATACTCTTAGAACTCCAAACAGCAGATGGTCTTTTTGAGTCTTCAAATCTACCAAACAATTTTTTTTTCTTAAGCACTACACGCATCATTTTAGGTGTCTGTTGGGTACTTCCTCCTGGTTGCTCTAGGGGCTGTTCATATTCATTTGTGCAAAAGCACGCATCACCTCTGGCCATTTTAAAAGCTGTTTCTCTAATGGAAACATCACATTCATTCACTGTAGAAGTGCACAGCTGACAATTGCCATTATTGTCAATAAGTTATTACCTGTACAGAGTTGAATTGGCAAAAGTTGTGTGCTAGAAACATTTACAACAATGACAGGAAGTAAAAAAAGGACTAAGAATAGCTACTGAGGTTGCTTATGAACAACAAAATTTATGGGATTTGGGTTCTTGTTAGAAGGTCGAGAGATATGGTTTTAAGGAACATCCCAGTTAATGGCCCTAATACTGATAACATGTTTGATTTTTCTGCTTTATTTCCTAGTTCATTGCCTAGTGTCTGTTAACTTAAAAGCTTATAAGAGACCATCCAAGTTACCACAGTTAGTCTCTACTAACCTCGTGGTGCAGAGAAAGGAGGGAAATCAGGAATAGAAAGAGATACAAATCTGGCTAGACTGGAAGATGTACACTGGTACAGATAGGAACTGGAAGCATGGGGAATCCAGGCCAGATGATCCCTTCAGGACCAGTGATCAGAGTGGTGATACTGGGAGGATGGAGGGAATGTGGAGTAGAAAGGGAGAACCGATGATAAGGATCTGCATATAACCTCCTCCCCGGGGAATGGTCTACAGAGGGGTGAGTGAGGGGAGACATCACTCAGTGTAAGACATGAAAAAAATAATGATTTCTAAATTATCAAGGGGGGGAGGGAAGGAGGGTTTGTGGGGGAGGGAGGGGAAAATGAGGAACTGATAGCAGGGTCTCAAGTTGAAAGCAAATATTTTTGAGAATGATGAGGGCAAAAAATGCACAAATGTGCCTGACAGAATAGATGGATGTATGGATTGTGATAAAGTTTTATGATCCCACAATAAAATGATTAAAAATAAAAATAATCATAAGAGAATATGGAATATGTGGCTAATTGCCTCCGTGAACAACTGCCTCCTTTTCCATGAGACCAGAAGAATGGGATGGTGCCCAGCTACCAAAACTGGAGATTTTGATAAAACTTTTCGAGACAAGCTAAAATCAAAAGGGGGAAAATGTAGATTTAACCTGAAATGTCTTACAGAATCTAGACTGTCTGGAGCCATGAAGATTGGAAGAACCTACCTCTGGAACTATTGCTCTGAAATAATCTGTACATTTTTTTAATGCTTGGATTTTTCTTTTTGTTTGCTTGTCTTTTTTTTTTGGTGGGGGGGGGCAATCACTGCCCTCAGGTGGTGGGAGTAGGAGGCCCAGCCTTTGCTCCGTGGAGCTGGAATCAAACCTCCATCCCAGTGGGCCGCAGTCCCGTGCACAACCCCTACACCACCGG
>PVJH01025558.1:0-31341 GCA_004026705.1 Nesogale talazaci
AAAAAAGGAATGGAACACTGAGAAAGCATCCCAACCCAGCCCAGTTCAAAGTAATAAGTCCGATATTAACCCATGTGCCTGATACCAGTCTATAATGTCTCCTTATGACTTATGAAGTCACAGGCCAGTGGATGCAGAGTGCCGACACTGGCAGGGGTCTCCTCATGGCTCCTTGCTTCCAGGGCTCAGGGTCCATCAACAGCATCCAGTGTGGTACAAGCAACTCAGCACTGACAGGGGTCTCCCCATGGCTTCTCCAGCTTCAGTTGTCCGGTTCCATCAGGGCAAGGCTGTGTGGCTTTTCCTTCCTACAGCAGCTCAGATCCTGCCATCTTGTCTTGTCCATGATTTATTGTCTCTGAGAATAACTCCTAACATCTTAGGAGATAACTTTTCATTTTCGTGAGGGAAATATCGCGAGATTTCCCAGACATATCAGGAGAAAGCCATGCCCACACAGAGGCTTCATTGACTACTCAACGAGTATCTTTGGATTAACAGGCTAGACTCCACCCCTACATCTCAATCATGAAATTAACATAAACACATGACTCCCACACAGCCTGTGTCACAGAAAGGGGCTGTAGTACAGTGATCAGAGGGGGTGATCTAGGGGTGTACACACTATAGGGAGAGGAGGGATTAAGGGTACACTTGTGACAAAATGGACAGATCCTAGATTCCTGATGGTGGCCTAACCTTACTAACCTTGATTGTCCTTGAGCTGGTGGTTTAATTTATTCTTAGAACTTAAGGGAAAGCAATCCATTGTCCTTACAAGCAAGGAGTGAGTCCAGCCTATGGCAGGACAGGCAATGGAGTCGCTTGCTCTGGACGGCTGATGCCTTCAGGGAGCTAACTTGATAGTCATTTACCAGGAGTTGCAGTATTCTAGGTTTGACATATATTTGGGGAGACAACCTGGGGAAAAGTCTTTTTATTTTCCTGCAATGTGTAAAAATCTTGAGTTAGAAAGTCAAGAAAGAGCATGCCTAATATATGTTAACCTGGAAGAACTCAAGACAAAAGTGCAGCCTTGGGTTTCCAGCTTGAAAGGTTCTAGAAGCAAACTGCTCAATGGTATAGAAAGCATCAAAAGATGATGGAATGTACAGTTGCTTCCAAAATCAGTTTCCAACCATGCTTTTTTCTACATGGACTTCTTGGCATTGTCTCCCTTTGACCCTACCACAATCACTTTTCCTCCTCCCCCCCCCCCCCAGAACCACTTATTGTGGAAACTACAGTAGAAATTTTACAATTGTTTTTGATCTGATTGAAATAGTGGATGAAATATGTTTTAAATCTCAAATTTTAAAAAGTTAGAAATAATATACAAGAGTCAGTGTACCAAAAAGATACTCAACCATTCTGGAGGTAGAATATGACAAAAATCAAATGCAACTGAAAGAAGAATTCAAACTGCACTGCAAGAATTAGTCAGAAACAAGACACCAGTAATTGATAGGGTACCAGATGAAATGTTTCAACAAGCTCATGAAGCACTGGACGCACATAGTTGTTTATGCCTGAAAATTTGGAAGACAGTCACTTGGCCAACTGGGTGCTCGACATCCAGTTACAAAGAACTGTGACCCATCCGAAAGGTGACTCACAGTACAAAGAACAGTGACCCAAGGGAATGCTCCATTATAAAAGAGTATCATTGATATCACATACAAATAAAATTTTGCTGAAGATCACCCAGGACATTTGCAATAAGACTGGCGCTATAATTACCTAATTTATAACAGAGTGAATCTGCAAAGCTACTATTCCATGGTGGGAAACTGTCACTTTAGTATGTTAGAGATAAAATGCGAGTACATTATCCTCCTTTAAATATAACTTGCACAGATTCTCCCCTAAGAGCTATGCTGCCTCAATGTGAGCACATGGGTAATTCTATTTCCCTGGAGAAGCAGGCATTCTTGTTTTCTCCTGGTGCGTCGGCAACCATCCCCCTCAGGCCTTCCCCCAATAGAGGCATTAGGATTCCTCACCAGTAAGCTCAAGGACTTTTCTGTGGTTACCATCCACCGGGTGAATATGTAACCACTGGATATGCAAGTCCTGTGACTACTTATAAATAACCCAAGACGGTAAAGATGCTTTCTTCTCCCACCTTCTTGTGGACCACCAGGATGGGCAGAGGTGAGCATACTACCACAAAATGTGTCCGACTCCACAATTTTACCCTCTCATCTTCGGTTATGAATTGACTCCTGCTGAACAACAGAGCAATCATGAAGACATGATCATTCCAGGTCATCGTGGAGTCGATGTAAGAAAACCAGGGAGTCAGCAAAATGCAGAATATAGCTTAAGGAAGAACAGTCTAGAATGAGCAGAGAACAGCACATCAAGGAAGTTAGAGATATTACTGGACAAATCTTAAATTTAGACTAAGACTATTCTGAGATGGCACGTGGCACAAATGTAAACTGACAGAACACACATTTGTTATCTCACATGTCTAAATTTATTATACTTCATATGTAAAATCTAATATTGTCTTGTCCTCCTGCCCTTATTATTTTCCACATTGTAGTTGTTGACCGTACATTTGGACCCAGTTATAATTGTTAAATATGTTGGCAGTATCAGATCCATTGTTATCGAGCCCATTCTTAATGCTAGCAATCTTTTATGACGGAGCAGAACTGCCAACATAGATTTTGCAAGGCTGTACGTCGCAATGGAAGCACATGGCCATGGGCTTTTCTTAAGCAACAGCTGATGGATTTAGATTGCCAACCTTTGGGCTAATGGCCAAATGTTTTCATTATCAAGCATCGGGGCCTCTATGTGAGTGATAGGGCATCTAAATTTAACTATTAAAATAGGTTTACAATTTCCTTTTATACTGCAACAATTTCCTTGCCGAACTGACAAGTGGCTGTCTTTCTCAGAACACAGTTGTTTCACTTAAAGAAGATAATGGCATTTTGAACTTGATGGGCATTTCTCGCCCTTCTTCTGTCTCAGTTTCCTCAGATAACTCCAAAGAATTACTTTCCCTAGAATATGGCTTTGTGTTTCTTTCATATATATATATATATATATATATATATATATATATATGAAAGAATATGAGGCATATGCTAAAGATAAAAGAAGCTAGTAGTCAGAATATAGTCATTTGTGGTAACAGAACAAGTTCCCATCAAGTTTGTCTTCTGAACATATGTGTGTGTGTGTGTGTGTGTGTATATATATATATATATATATATAGAGAGAGAGAGAGAGAGAGAGAGAGAATTGCTTGGTTAGTTGTATTCTACCCCTGAGATCTATGATAGAAAAAATATTTGAGCTGCACAACAGGAATAATAAGCTTGTTTTTCTCTCTCTTCTTTATTAATAGAGGAGTGCCCATGCTTCCAAATTGGCTTGAAGTACAGAAGAAAGCATGATAAAAATCAACCATCCACATCACTGATTTATAAAGGAAATAGTCACATGAATGCATTATTCTCTGAAGGGGTCACGTGTCTTTGCAAGAAATGTTGTGTAGTCAAAACAAGTACTGAGACCTTACTGCAATTTTCTATGAAATATATCCAAATTGAGCTGAAAGTTATCCATTAACATGCTTGTGTTATGAAAGTAAGTTGTCTTTCCACATAACATGAAATTAGTCAGCTTGGATTTCTCCTGAGGTATATGCTAAAGATATAAGAAGCTAGTCATCAGAATACAGTCATTTGCGGTAATGGAACAAGTTCCCATCAAGTTTGTGTTTCAAACTTATCATCCTCCTGTCATTCTGCATATTTTTCACTGTACTCATCTGTTGCAAAGTTACTCTCTGCCAAACACTAACTATCCCACTTATTTAAAGATATTTTTTTTCCTCCAATACTAACTGGTTTGCTTCATTCTAATATTCTAAATATGTCATTTGGGATTATTTGCACCTTCATGAAAAATGTATTGCACCCCAAATTGTCAAATCGTATGATCACCTTGATTATTAAAAATCAAAGCCCTTATCTACAAATCTAAAATTCTTAGAACTGTCTTGCTATTCTTCATGTCATGAAAAATTTACACTCCACCTCCAAAATCTTAAGTAAATCTGAAAGATACATTCTAAATAGGAGCTAATCAGTAATGCAAGTACTTCTTTTGATTTTGTTATCAATCTGCAATAAACTACTCCCAAACTCTTTGCTTGAAAATTTTAACAATGCACAGTGATATGAATTATTCTTTACTTAAATGGTTAATTGTTTTGCCTAGGTAACCATAGGAATAGATGTTTAGTTGAATTTGGCTTGCTTCTTGTTAATCTTGCTAATGTATGATTTTATATATTTTTGCTTAAAATATATTTCCATTTTCTGATAGATTCAGCAAAAAATATATATTTTTCAGCTGAAGAAACTACAAGTTTTCATGTGTCCCTAAGGAAAGGACTTTTTCCAAAAGTCACTTGCCTGAAACAAAAAATGTAGCTTTAGTCTCCTTGTGTTTTGATCATAATGCTTTAAAATATCATATTTTGTTTAGCCCCACCCACCACCTTGTCTCCATGTTTAGTACAGAAGATGAAGAATTCAAGGAAGAGTGTAAAAAATCTACAACAGATGAAATGTGAGTAAAAGAGACAGAAAGATTGAGTGGCCTTTGAGCAAATGAATAGCCTTATTTTATCAGGATATTTTTTATTCTATCATGATTTAAATACATTTTAGATATTTCCTTTCTCTTATTCCTTTGGTAGATCTTTTTCTTTCTTTCTTATTTTTTCAAAAAATGATAACTATCATAACCTCAGTTAAATATATTTTAGAAAAGCAATGTGTATTTAGCAAAGCAATTTCTGAGCTTATTTTTAAGGGAATAGTCGTAATGCAAGTTGTTGTTGTTTGTGACCCTTAGTAGACCTGTGAACCACAGAAGGAGAGCTAGCCTACGGCTGCACCACTCTCACAATTGTTATTTCTGAGTCCCTTGTTACAGTTCCCATGTAACTTGATTGATCTCAATGAGATCGTTCCTTTTTTTTTTTTTCTGGTCCTCCAGTTTCCCCAGTGTATGTCCTTTTCTAGGGACTTGGTTTTCTGGATAACATACCCAAAGTACATGAGGCTACATCTAGGCATCCTCACTTTCAGGGAGCACTCTGCAGATGTGCTAGTTCTTCTGGTAGTCCATGGCAATTTCAATATTCTTTACCAGCATGAAAATTAATATGCATTAATTCTTCTATGATTTTCCTCATACAAAATTGACTTGAATATAAAGTCAGTAATTTTGTTCAATAATCTTCACATTGTATTGGATCACTCGTCTTCATAATGGCACCCATAAGAATATCTTTCAAATCTTTGACCACATATCCTTTTGAAAATTTCTTGGCATAGGTGGGTGAGAACTTCAGCATTTCATCCCTTTGTTGCAACATCTTAACTGGTATTCTGTCAGTTTCTTAAGCCCTGTTTTGCACCAATGTCTTCAGTGTCACTTAGACGTCTTCCTCCAAGACCCTCCGTTCTTGATCATATACTACATCCTGAAGTAGTTGTATTTTGATCAATTCTTTTCAGTACTGTGATTCTGTGCATAACTTCTATGTTTGTCTGATGCTTCATGTGTCATTCAAGAGTTTGGTTAAATCTTCCTTTTGCTCTTTTAACTTGAGAAACACGGACTATGTTCTTCTCCTTCGGTTTTTCTAATCTGAGTTTTTGTACAGGTCAAAGTAATACTTTACTTTGTCTCTTTTAATCTGTTCTTTGAAATGTTCCCTTCAGTTTCTTATTCCATAGTTTTTTCATCCTCTTTCAAAGTCATTTCTGACATCAAGTTTGTTTTTATATAAATTTATAGCAAAAGAATAAAACATATTAGGTTGGGGGAACATACTTAAATGAATTCCCAAAACAAGGAGTCAGAAGAACAAAAGTACATTGTTGTATGCCTTGAGTTAATTCTGCCTCAACACATGAGTTTGGTGTAAGTGAAGACAGCTTTCATTGGCAAGTTCCTAGGTGGTACATTTTACAGACCTAGGTGGTGTTGCATGGATGCTAATCAAAGAGCTGGAGGATTAAATCCACTTTGAAACAACTCAGCAATATATTTCTGAAAAAGGAACCATTGAAAACCCTGTAAAGCAATGCTGCTCTCATACATTATTAGGTAAGAGGGCATAGGAGTTGACTCTGTGGCAATTGATACAATTTTCAAGATCTTTGATGTTATTACTATAGTAAAACATGGTTTGTATGCTTTGTGTGAAAGTGTTGAAGAAAACAACCAATTTCCATGGCAAATTGTGCGGCAGTTTGTCTGTTTATATCTACAGTTCATTTCTGCTTTTGTTACCTTGATGTATGCTTAGGAGTATTGATTTATGTGGACTAAATATATGTTTCCCATGCCTTCTACAGTAGTGAGATTTAACAAAGGGAACTACTTATAGGAAATGAGAGGCAAATGAGTTTGACATGCCCTCCCCCCATTGTGACCAGAGTTGATTTTCATAATATGGCTATACCTTGTTTAACAAAACTGTTTCTAGAAGGCATAGTAGTACTGACAGCCTGTAGCTGCTATCTCTATTGTTGCTGGCTGCTGTCTAGTGGGATTTCACTTATGGAGATTTCACGCGCAGTAGGACAAAATGTTAATCCAGCACTGTTCCTCCTTTATAGCCATTGATGTGCTCAAATCTTCTTTTGCAGCCGCAGTACATTTGAGTACCTTGCAAATTAGTCTTCAGACTCATTCTGACTCATAGAGACCCTACAGGGCATTGTAGAACTGCCACTACAGGCTTCTGAGATGATCGATCTCATGGGAGGAGAAAGTCTCATCTTTCTCTCCTGGATTCATTGGTGGTTTCAAACTGCTGACCTTGGGGCAATCAGTCCAATACATCGACCAGCATGCCACGAGGGCTCTTTATTTTCCATCTTGTGAAGCTGATATTCCAGCATGAGATTGGACATTTTATTGTTAATAGCAATGTTTTCAGTAGGTAATTTGGGGATGTGAATTTATAGTCTTGTCTTCCTTGTCTTTATCTGCAAGATCCTTTCCACCATTGTAACCTTGTTGGGATTTAAAACGCAGTGGCGTATCTTATGACATCATAGCAATATGCTAGACAACTCAGCACTAGGAACAGGCAGACATGTGACAAGTGTTCTTTCTCATGTTGATTTCCTTAAGTCCTGTGCATGATTTTGAAACAGTTTCTTTATTAAACTCACACAAGTGAAAATGCATGCATACTCTGCTTCCTACTGGACCTTTCACACAAATAGTCATCATTACCAGAATTAGCCTCAGACAGGTCTCAAAATGAGTTTCTGAAACAGGTTTGCTCACATATTTAAAAGGGCAGAAACAGCTTTCTGCTAGGCTCAGATTTTAACCTAGGTATGTGATGGCAGCAAAGATTATCAAATCATTACCAATCGATCAAGAGACTGAGCCAAGGAGAAGAATGTGATGTCTGGAATGACTGTGGTGACAGAGGCTATTTTAAACTTTATGGATTCTACTGCCAGATTCAGAAGATCTTAAAGAGTATACATAAGACAGGTTCAAGTTCTAGATTGCCAACTGATCACATGGAGAGTGAATTCCAGTCCAATAATCAGGAGGAAAATATTAAAGAAGAAAATATGGGGTGCTAGCAATTACGAAGGATAGATAAGTGACCCCCACAAAGTTCAGCAGTATTGGGAGACAGCCTAACCCTTCCTCCTACTGGAGCAGCTCACTTATCTCAGAGCAGGTTTGTGTGGCTAGCTAGCTTCCCAGATAATATCTATTACATACAACTGGCTTCCAGATGGCCCATGCAACATACTCAAATCTCCGAAGGCACACAAGTCATACACCCTGAGCTAGGATGGCCTGTGTACCACCTGTTATTCCAACCAATAGCCAATCTGTTCTTCACAGGCCTCTAACTGGTCTGAGCACCCTCATAAGCTCTTTGCTCAGCCAGTACCCCATTTAGACTACCTTACACCATCTAAGGCAAAGCGCATTCTTTGAGAAAGAAAATTTCTGCCTTGAGCCATTCCAGTTAGGCCATTTCAAGAGAAAGATAGCCTCTCCTCTGGGACAGTACCCTAATCCAACTCCCTCCTCCCCATGGTCCTCTTGGAGAACTTCATCTTTTAAACAGCATTAGCCCCACCCCCTCTGAACTAAGCCATTTGACTTGACTTCTGTTCCTTCACTCATCCCTGGACTGACAAGAGCATTACATCTCCCAAAATGCCAGTGTTTATGTCATTCCACTGCTAGGAAAATTCCAAGCAGAAACACAAAAGTTGAACACTAAGATAAGAGACATTATAAAAGAACAATGACAACAAAATAAGACTGAAGAAATGGAAAGCCCAGTTGATGAGCTCTGTGATAACTCTTTTGCTCCAATTTTGGAAAAGAACAAGTAACAAAAAATGAGAAGGAATCTGAAAAAAGATGAAAAGTTATGTGGGACACACTCAAGAGGAACCACCTACAACTTGGAATTCCAGAAGCAAAGGAAACAAAAAATTACAGAGAAAAAAGTACAAGAACTCCTGGGGGTGGGCGGTGGGATTTCTAACTGGATAAAATACAAGATCTCTAAGTGTAGGAAGCAGACAGACACAAAATAGGATAGAACCCAAAAGGAAAATATTGTGTCATTATTTCCATCAAAGTTTCCTAATATCATGGGGAAAAAAAAGAAATCTAAGCAACCAGAGAAAAAAGAGGACAGTCACACTTAAGGGAACAATAATTAAAATAGACTCATATTTTCAAGCAAAGCAGAATATAAGACAATGACATATATATAGCATCTTGAAGGAAAAAAAACAACAGAGAGACAAAAAACCTGTGAGTCATGAATCTTGTATATAGCAAAATTACCACACAAATACGCAGAATAAAGAAGAATATTCACATACAAGGAGGAATTAAATGATTTTCTAAAATAGGGCCATTTTACACCCCCACCCATCTACCCATCCCAAATGGAGTACTATGGCCAAGTAGTCAACAACAGAAAATAAACTTGAGCTGAATATACAAATCCACACAAAAAGTAACACACTTTAACAGTATCACAAAAAATATAGGGAGAATTAAGAAACTAATGATACCACAAAAAACACATACTTAAATGATAATAATAGCCCTAGATATATCAATAATGTCATTGGATATTAAAAAATTAAATGCACCAGTCAAGAGGCAAAGGATAGCATGATGGATAAGAAAACAAAACCCATTAATACGGAATTTACAGTGAACACACCTGAGACACTAAAAGAGTAAAGACTGAAAAATCAAAGAGTGGAGAAAAACGTTTTAAGTGTATGGAGATAAAAAAAAGGACTTGTGGAAAGATTAATCTCTGGTAAAATAGACTCTACGGTAAAAATATCTTGAGAGAGCAGAGGTAATGCCCGATGATTAAAAGAATAATACAACAAGATAACATAAACATATTAAATATTTTTGGGATTAGTTGTATAATCCCATTTGAAACTCTCAAAATACACCAATAAAAACCTCCCAGAATTGAAGGAAGAAATAGACGGTATAGCAATATTAGTTCAAGAATTAAATACCCCAAACTCAAACAACAGGATAACATAAATCACAATAATTAGAGAAGAAATAAATCAATGAGGGAAAAAATTCCTCTGGAACATTTCAACAAGACAGTAAGTTGGTTCTTTGGCAGGATTAATAAAATTGACAAACCAACAAAGAAAAAGAAAGAAAATACAAGTAGTTAGAATCAAAAATGAAATGATTGACATCACACCAGATCCAAATGAAATATAAAGAATAACAAGCAATAAAAATTACTGTATTCCAATGAATTTGAAAACCTAGAAGAAATGGAAATTTTTTTCTACAAGCACACCAGGTACTCACATTAATGAAGACTGACATATATAACCTTAATAGGTTCAGACGAAAGAGCAATAGCTCTCAACCAAAAAAAGTTCCAAACCAGAATATTTCACAGGACAATTCTACCAAGCATTCATAGAAGAGCTTTCACCAATCACAGACTGTTTCAAAAGACATAATAGAACATCAAGATACAGAACTCATTTTAGGAAGGGAGCATGTCTCTAATACTAAAACCTGGCAGCGACTCCTCAAAGATAGAAAACTACAAACCAACATCCCTTATAAACATAGATACAAAGATTCTCAAGAGAATCCTGGCCAATATCATCCAAAAGCACACATTAAAAAATGTAACTGTGATCAAGTGAAATTCATACTGTTTACCCAGGATGGCTCAACATTAATTAAAAAACATTCAAAAACTTAACACATAAACAAAAAATATTCAGAACCATGTCAATCAATGTCAAAAAGACATTTGACATTATTCAGTGCCAAGTTCTGATAAAGAAATTCATCACAGTTTGAATAGAGGGAAACAGTAACTGCCATATACCAAAGGTTAGCAACTAAAATTTTGTGCAACATGGAAAAACTGGCATTTCTCCAAAGAACAGGGACCAGACAAGGTTGCCCCCTAATACCACTTTTACTAAACATTGTCCCAGAAGTCTCAACCAAAATCATTAGACAATAACAAGGAGAAAAAAAGAGCACAGTTGGCCAAAGAAGAAGAAAAGTGCTCATTATTCCCAGATGACATGATTTTACATGTAGATAAAGAATCAACAAAATTTTTTTTGGAAAAAAGAAATTTGACAATATGGCCGAATAAAAGATTCTAAGAGAGCTCAGAAAAATACATCAAGAAAACATACCATTTACAACAGTCACACATAAGAAGTAATACTTTTAAAATAATTCTAACCAGAAAAACAAGGGTCTGTAGAAAGAAAAGCACAAAACAAGAAGCTAAAGAGACCTCACAACTGGAAGACTATCCTATGCTCATTGTATAATATTGGGAAAATGATTCTACCCAAATATTTTATAAATATAATGCAATTCTGATCCAAATGCCAACTTCATTATTAAATAAATAGAAAATGTAACTACTAATTCATGTAGTAGCAGGAAGAAACCCAAGTAAGAAACTCCTTAACAAGAACAAAGTACAAGACCTCATACAACCCAACCTCAAAAAAGTCTGCTACTAGTACTAAGATAGATACATAGACAAACTGAACAGAATATAAAACCCAGAATTAAGTGAACTCAACTACAGACAAAGAGTCAAAGTACTAAATAAGAAAGAGATAGTCTTGTCAATGAATGGTGCTGGCCAAATTGGTTATTTATCTGCAGAAGAATGACACAGATCATAACTTCATCAAGTGTACAAAATTGACTGAAAAAGAATCAAAAATCTAAATGTAAATCCCATATCTATAAAGATCACCAATAAAAAAATAAACAAATTTAAAGGCCCTATTAGAATATATATATATATATATATGTATATATACCACATTAAGGATGGGCACAGAACAGGAGAAAAATAGATGAGCTATTAAAAATAAGATAAATGACTAGATGTATGAAAATAATTCTTCAAGATTTTTTGTCTATAGACTAAACAAATATTTGACAACTACACAACAGTAAAAGGACTAAGCTCTAAAATTCATAGAAATCTCCAAGAGACAAGGAAAAGTAGGAAAAGAACATGAACATCGAGTTCATTAAACAAGATAACCAAATCTATGATGACTAACCATCCTGAAGATGCAAACCATCTTACAGAAACAATGTCCGATTGAGAAAAATAAAAATCTGCGAATTCTGGAGAGGGTGATGAGAGAATGGAGCACTCCAAAACCCTTTAGGAATGCACAGTGATTGTGGAAAGAGATGTGGCACCATTCAAATACAAAATATTGGTATATACACACAATGGAATACTCTACATCACTAAAAAATAATGATGAGACCATCAAACACTTTTTGACATGATCAGACTTGGAAAAATTATTGAGCAAAGTTAGTGTCATTAAAAAAAAAAACGGATATTGCATGAATCTACTAGGACAAACACCAAGTGTGGGAGTTACGTAATCTGTTTTCAACGAGCCTATCAAGAGTGAAGGGGGGATGTCTAACCCCTCAATCAGCTCTCAACTTGATGACCTCATTTGGATTCATGAAGGAAGTAAATAGCTCACTGGAAGTCAGACACACTCTATGCCTTGTTTTCCTGCTGAAGAGACACATGGAGCTATGTTGATGGAACCAGAGCCCTGGAGCTAGAGGAGCCAAGTGGAGACCTGTGGCAACTCTGAGATGCTTCTACCGTCACTGCATCCACAAGACTTTTCACCCACTGGCCTATGATCTTCCTGCATTCAGTGTCATTGCACATGTTGTGTGAGCCTGAAGAGGAAATTATAGAATGATAATACATTTATGGGTTAATAGACGCATGATCTGCACTGGGCCCAGAAATTTTCATAATATACCATTACTCTTTGATATACAGCTTTCTCTTCCACACATATGAATATTTCTGGATTTGTTTCTTTAGTCAACCCAGGTAAAGAGGAACATTGGCTCTTCGGTCACTTATTCCAACCTGTCAGGAAATGGACTGGTAACGCTGGCTAACATTTTAATTCCTTGCATCACTCCCTTTTTGAACATTGGAGACAATTTTTAATTAAGAAAGGAGTGGGAGAAAAAACAGATAGTCCATGCTAGTTGGCAAGGATGAAAGGTCATCGCAATGGGGTGGACACTCTTATGTTGGTATCCAATACACTCTGGTGGTGATCCATAAGGTTGGTGGGGGTGGGAAGTTATGTCTCTTTCAAAGAACATGTGTGATGAAGAAGCAAATAGTGCCCAGAAATCATAAAAAAAATTGTGGTGGGATCTTCAAAACTTGCTTGAAAACAAGCAGTAGTCTAAGTGAGGTGAGAGCTAAACCCACATGAAAGAAGCACATAAGCTTGCATGATGCACTGATTACAAATTATAAAACACAAGATCATAAAAAAGAAATGTTCCAGAACTCAAATCCTGAGCACCCCATTTACAGGATCATATGGATGACAGTGTAAGCCCGAAATCCATGTGTAGAGACCCAAGGAGAACATGCTTCCACAGAATACCCTCAGACTATTGATCAGGATGGGAAAAGTTTTGTCCACAGGAGACTACATCAGAAAGTAAATTACTGTAGATATAGTTAGGCTAAGTTTGACATCTTATTGTTTATTTTTTTTTGTTTTTAACCTATTCTTTAATTGTTCTATTTTTATTATTTTCTGATTACTTTGGGAATGAAAAAAATGTAACCAATATCACAGAACAAGTTGGACAGAAATTGTTAACTTAAATTGTTAAATTAAAATTAGAATTGGCTGAAATACAATAACATTTTATTCAAAAAATAGAAGCAAAAAAGAGGTATATAAAAGGAAAGGAAAAAAATGATTATCATGAATGGCCTGGTTTGGACACAAATAGTAAAGTACATGTTAAGTTTTATTTTTCAATTTGTGTACAGATATAGCTCACGACCAACCCTCTGACCCTAATTGTACATGTTGCAGAATAATAACATCACTATATAACACATCTAGTGTCTAATCTGAAATATCATAGAATAAAAATGTGTTAATATAAATTTGGGCAGATATCTAAAATACTGGAAACTTGCCCCTCAAAATATGCTTCATAAAGAGTCAATTGTCTTCAGCCTTTTTTTTCCCAACATGGAGCAACCAAAACAACCTATAAACATCTCCCAGTAACTCTACCTGAGATAGCTGGTGGTATTCACAGTAGCAATGCCTATTAAATCTCATTGTCTTGAGCCCTGAAAAGAATTTTAGCTTATGTACAGCTCATCATGGCAAAGAAAAGAAATAAAAACCTTATCAAACCAAACAAAAGAACCAATAAGACCCCTGATACAAAGGTTTTTTTCTGTATAAAACCGTAGTATAAGAGATTCCTCCTTTGCACATCTGAGAAGAGACCTGAGAATTTGAATTTACAAATGTTTGTAGCAGTGTAAGAAATGCATCCACGTTAAAAAATATCATGCAAACAGCTAAACAAAACTACCTGCTTAAGATGATGGGACTTTTTTGCAGGAACAGTTGCATTAACTAAAGACCCTGAGTGGTTTGCCTTGATCTTGGCAAAATGACAAATGTCAATGTTACTGTGCAGTTCTCCATTTAGAAATCATTGTTGGTTTAAAGTTATTGGAAAAATAACTTCTATGAATAGTCTTTATGTAAGAACTACAGGCAAGAGTCTCTTCAAGGATGTTTGTAAAAAGCACACATCCATTAAAATCTGAAGTGAAATCTGCTAATATTTATTGCAACTGAAGGTGGTAAAATATGTGTGGAACAATAAAAGGGCTTGTTGCAGAACTGTACAAAGTTAGTGAAAAATCCAAGGTATTTAAGTCAGTAGTGTAGCATGTATTAGCTGACATTTGCAGAAACTATTTTTATGTGCCTTGGAGTAGTAGGAGAGACAAGATTCTAGAAAAGAACATCCTGATTGGTAAATAAGAGGGACAGCGAAACAGAGGAAGGTCATTGACAAGAGGGATGGACACAGTGGTTGCAATAATGGATTCAAACAGGAAAACAATTGTGAGAATGGCACATGACCAGAGGTTTTCCTTCTGTTGGAATCAATGCATGTCTATGGCACCTAATTCGCTCTGCGTTATTGAATGAGTCATACCAACAATGAAAGTAGCGCTCATAAAATTAACTGCTGTGAACTATACCATATTTCTGTCAGAAATCGTTGAATGCCCTCATTGAATATAATCATTGACTATATATAGTAGCAATTTGATGGACTGAGTGGTATGGTTTTTTCCAAGCTCATGGACTATATTAAAATTAAAATGAATAAGAATTGCCCTCATCCGTGATTTTAAAGACTGGATGGCTTTGAAATTACCTTTGCTGCAGAATTGATAATGTTTCTTAATTAATTCAATCTAAAATTATTAGATGAAACTGTGCGGAATTGAGAAACCTATATTAGGGTAACACCATTCAATAAGAAGCCTTGCTTCAATCCCAAGTAAAATTGAAGCCTTGCTTCAATCCCAAGTATCTTACCGACTTTCTGTCAAAGGTTCAAATAAGAAGTGAGATCTTCATTTCCTTATATTTTTGAATGAAATATATTTTCTGAGCTCCGGCAGTATTTTCTGAACATTGATTCAAGTAAAAATAATATGTTAATTCTTCACAGCCCATGGAAATAAACATTTGAGGACCTAAAATGCAATGAATTGACATGTTCCAATACCAATAACAAGAGAGAATCTATTTGAATTTCATAAATACCTTCAAATTGATGGATTCACTAAATTAAAGCCATATGCTTAGGGATTTACATTAGTATTATGCAGTGATTATTTGCCTGGAAAGACACTTTCAAAGATAGTGTAAAATCTCATTACAGATCAGCAGTAACAGAATAATATTTTAATAGATTTTGATGATAGAGAAAACTGTAAACTCCAATTAGACACAATGTTATTTTCCTCCAAAATAATCCCCTTCTTCACATTAGTAGAGATAGATGGTCAAAACACTTTCAGCAAAGTGCATAATTAGTAATAGCCCCAAAAAAAGCATTATGAAAACTTATTTTATCTCTTTTTATATGTTCTTATATATTCCAGACAAGTTTACCTCTTAGCCTGCCAGATTTCATCTTTAACACTGTGATCATTTTATATTTAACTGAAACTTTCAGAACAAGTGTCTGATGTTCTTTGGGAACTCATAACAAACACAGTCTCTCCATATTCAATTGTGATAGCAAAAGATTTAGGTAAGCACTGGCCTAAGTCAATAATAATTCTTTTTTTCACTTTCACTAGAATGTCAACTGCTTCTGATAATCTTAGCTATTAGTAGTGGAGGAAGGGATAGATATACAAAGAGACTTTAAGAAGTTTGTGAATTAAAAGATAACTAAATTGACCAATGGACATTTTGGAGTCCTATCATAAAATCGCTGTTTTTCAGGTATCAGGTTCTATGCTGGATTACTTCATTGAAAGTAAAACAAACAGAATCACAACTATTATGGGAAATGACATCTGATGGTAATTGCTTCTGATTAATTACCCCAAGTCCACACTTTTTCACTAAACAAACAGACTAAACTGGACCATTTTATGAATTATAGACATTGCCTTTCTTTATTACTTGAAAGTGACATTAATCTCAGCAATTTTCTGAACCTACTGCATGACTTCATATTTTGATGAATTTGTATGTTTCCATTCTGCACTTCCTATGATAATGTTGTTAGTTTTCACTACTCATTTCAACTCATTTCAATCCTATGTATAAAGGCGTACAATACTGCCTGTTTTTATGCCATCGTTGTGATCATTGCTATATTTAAGTTCATTCTTTTCTTGACCATAAGATAATTTGTTAAATAATTAAATGTGAGCACTCTGCCAGTTACTCAATGTATCCAACCCTCAGGACATTTGGGAACTGGGAGATGGCTAAATGATGGGCTTTTGACCAACAGACTCAACTCCAGCCAAAACTCCAATAGTCTTCTTAATTCTATAAGTCTAGAATGAAGTTGTTGGTTCAAAACTGGTATCAAATAAGTAGGAAAATTTTATAATTTATGACATAGACAAAAAATGAGTAAGAGTGAAGGAAGGAGCTAACACCAAGAGCTCAAATAGAAAGTGTTTAGAAAATAATGGTGGCAATTTAGGTCAAAATATTATTGATCCAGTTGGATTGTTATAAGATCTGTAAAATTTTGTAATACAATGGTCTTTAAAATAAGTAAATGTCTAAAAATAAATAAATAAAACCATTTTTAAAAGAGCAAAAGAATTACTAAAGGGACAAGATGATGTGACAGGACACCCTAATGAAAACATACATATTATATTATACATACATATTATACATATTATACATATTATATTTCTCTGTCCTCAATACACAATCACCCTGGTAAATGGTTGCAAATCACTTATGGGATAGTTTGAAGATAGTTGTATGTTACACATTTTTACCTTATTGAATATATACATGTATATCTGAGAATAATTAATATATGTGTGTACATATATTTATTATATTTGACTGTATATATTCACAGGGTATATATATATATATGAAAGCATATGGTCTATTTGAATATATGAGCACATCTATATATTATTTATATGCACATCAATATACACTCAAATTCATATATGCTACCTTAAATATATATTTCACATATTCAGTATAAATATATATTCATCCACATTGAATACAACTATTCATATACATATATGCACATGTATATACATATATATTTAAATTATTTCAAAACTCCTTGTCTCCCTATCAATGGAACAACACTGTTCTGTAACTTACCTTAAGTCTGAAAGAGGCTGTAAGTAACCAGGGTTCTCGCTCTCAGAATCTAGGGGGGTTCTGGAGCCCTGGTTGTGCTGCCAGATCAACACTGAAGTAGAACCAACAAGATCAACTCATCAATCAGTCCCTGGGGTCGCTGTGAGTCAAAAGTGAGTCCATGGCAGCGGGCTTTGGGCTTTTTAAATTTTTTGCTGATTTAATTTAATGTTGATGTCCCCAGAGTCATTTTTCATTATCCCAATCAAAATTACATGGAGAATAAAATCATTTTAAGTTTTCCTCCAAATTCTATACATTATTTCTTCCTCTGAGCTTTTGTGCATCATAGCTCACTTGGCTGTTCCCCACCTACTAACTTATGATAGAAACATTTTTCTGGTCCCGAGACAAAATCCTTTTCTTTCTGATCCCACATGCTCACTGTAAATCTCATCTGTCTCCTAGGATGAATTCCATAATTACTAATCTATCTCCTCCATTCTGTTGTGAGCTCATTCAGGATAGAAACTTTTTTTATTCTTTTTTAGCATTCCTACCACAGAACACAGAGTAACAAACAAAGTACATACTAAATAAAAGATTGATGAATGATTGTTGGAATGAGTAAATGAGAAAACCTAAAACAAAGCATCAAAAATAAATTCTAATTGAAATGAAATAACATAATAATAATTCATTAATAATAGTACACAGTGACAAAAATATTTTCAATATCTCTGAAGATATTTTGAACATTTACCAAGCAAAACAATGTGGAAAATATTGTGGGAAATAGCTATTTCAGTAAGTATTATAAATGCTTTCATGGGGATCTTTTCTAATACAATTCATTATGGAATCAGCATTAGCTGTTGGAGAAATGGTGTGGAGGCTGTGTGTGAGCTCCTTTGAGAATCATGGCCTAGCCACACCGAAACATAACCTTAGCAATTAAATCACTCTTTTTCACAATTTCATGCCTATTGTTGCAAGAAACATACCACTAATGGGAAGCATATGTAGATAGTTTTTTATTATGTTATAAATGTAAATGTTGCATAACAAGATAGTTAGGCATCTAAGACCCAGAACAAAATCATACCAACGTGAATGGGTGCATATGTGTGTTGATGCAGACCGAGAGCCAATCTGTAGACAATTGGCTATCTCCATACAGAAGGATCACAAGGAAGAGATGGGCCAGTTAGAGTGCAGTAGAGTACTGATGAGGCATACAACTTTCCTCTAGTTCTTTAACGCCCCCTCCCCACTCTCATTACCTCGATTCTACATTACAAATCAGATTACACCGATCATGAGCATTTTTTTTGGGGGGGGGCATTACTGCCCTCTGGTGGTGGGAGTAGGAGGCCCACCCTTGCTCCTGGATAGCCGCTGCTGGATTTGAACCTCCAACCCAGTGGGCCGCCATCCTGTGCACAACCACTTCGCCACTGGGGCTCAGCCCACCAGATACAGTATTTTTTTTGGGGGGGGGTTGTTTTATGGGGGGGGCAACACTGCCCTCTGGTGGTGGGAGTAGGAGGCCCAGCCTTCGCTCCTGTGAAGCTGGAATTGAACCTCCATCCCAGTGGGCCTCAGTCCCGTGCGCAACCACTACACCACCAGGGCTCAGCCCCAATCATGTACATTTTTACTGATAAGATCCTGCAACACAGGGAATCCAGGACAAATAAACCTCTCAAGGCCAACAGTGAGACTATAGATAAAGGGAAGGTAGGGGGCGGGAGGAAGGGGGAATGGATCACAAGGATCAACATATAGTCCACTCCCAGGGTGATGAACAACAGAAAAGTGGGTGAAGGGTGGCAGAGGAGGCCATAAGATATGAAAAAAATAACTTACCAATGGTTCATGAGGGTGGGTGGAGGAGGGAGGGAAAGTGAGGAGCTGATATCAAGGGCTCAAGTAGAAAAAATGCATTGGAAATGATGGTGGCAACATGTACAAATGTGCTTGACATAATGGATGGATGTATGGATTGTGGTAAGAGCCCCCAATAAAAGTATTTATTAAAACAAATAAATAAATAAAACTTAAAAAAGAAATGAGCAGATGTATAGTAATCAAAATCAAATGATTGCATTGCTTCATAAGTAACCATATATAAATGAGTTAAGTAAAGAATATAGATGTATAGTAATATTTGGAACTTTATAAATAATCGTTTTTCTACTAGCAGATACCCACCATTTTTTTTAAGTTATGGAAAGGAATATGCCAAATAATTACTGTTATATGCTTTTAGATATTTTTCTAGTAGTGACAGAACAACAATTGACTACATATAATTTTAGTTCACCAGCTGGCATTTTTGCTTACACACTGACAGATACCTGCTTTGAATGAATTGACAGATTGCAAAATGTTTTTTTGGTTGTATCTGTTAAATTAGCTTTGAAAATAGATGCAAAATTCAGTGATAAATCATACTTTAAACCCCCTGAAAATAATTCATCTCTGCTACTAGGAAAGACATATGAAATTTAACCATTTCCTGTAACCTGCTCTCAAATATTTCTTAGCTCCATCCAGACTTAGCAAATGCTGCTTAGGTATTCTACAAAGTTCATTTGATTAAGTGGATATTAGTTAACCCTGTCTTTGGATTATTGAAGAGGTTTGGCAAATATAATCAGACATACAGATTTTGATGGTTTCATGTCTGTTAATGCCTATTGAATTCTACAAAGATTGCAAAGTCAAGTAGCAATTTCATTTTTTCAGTTATAATTCTTAGGGTAAACATGTATTTCTCATATCTAGCAATGTGATGTTGCTTCTATTTTTTCTCTATTGCTGCCTTTTAAAATATAATTGGGATGCACTAAGACATGAAATTCTCTTTCACATAAAGTTCAAAATATTAGTAATCATAAAATCAGTGCAATTCTATTGTGTAAATTCTGATTCATAAATGCTCTTTCATACAAAGTAGACTATTAGTTACCAAATCTGTAGTATATTCCCCTAAACGTTATCTATTTTATCATTGCTGCTTAGAATACACAGAGTAAAGCATATACCAATTAAACAGTTCTTACAAGTGCAATTTAAAGATGTTAACTACATTCCTTATTCTGGACATCATTCTTACACCCTGTTTCTGAATTATTCCTATTTCTTTTTTTTTGGGGGGGGGGCGCATCACTGCTCTCCGGCGGTGGAAGTAGAAGGCCCAGCCCCACTGCTGGAATTGAACCTCCATCCCAGTGGGCCGCAGTCCCCCACACAACCATTATGTCACCAGGCCTCAGCCCTATGCCTATTTCTTTTACCTTAATCTACTCTGTCAATTGGCTGTTCTCAAATCAATTACTTATAGGTTATAGTTAAAAAACTCAACTTTTAAAATGGACTATTAAAAATCATTTTAGGGGCTAATAAAGGGTTTATCACAATCTATACATATATCCATTCTATGTCAAGTACATGTGTACATTTGTTTCCTCATCATTCTCAAAACATTTGCCTTCTGCTTAAACCCTTGGTATCAGCTTCAGAATTTTCCCCTCTCTCCCCACTGCCACTCCCTTATGAACCTTTGATAATTTATAAATTATTATTATTTTGTCATATCTTCTACTGTCCGATGCCTCCCTTCATCTAATTCCCCTTTGTCCATACCCCAGGGAAGAGGCTATATGTAGATCCTTATAATTGGTTCCCCCTTGCTACCCCACCTTCCTTCTACCCTCCCAGTATCACTACTCTCACCACTGCTCCTGAAGGAATCATCTGTCCTGGATTCCTTATGCTTCCATTTGCTGTCTGCACCAGTGTACATCCTCTGATCTACCCGGATTTGTAAGGTAGAGTTGGGCCCATGATTGTGGGGGGTTGGAGGAATAGGAGAGAAGGCATTGAAAAACTAGAAGAAAGTTGTATGATTCATCTTTGCTACACTGCACCCTAACTAGTTCATCTCCTCCCTGCAATCCTTCTGTAAGGAAATGTCCATTACCTACAGATGGACTTTGGGTCCTCAATCTGTACTCTCCCTCATTTACAATGGTATAATTTTTAGTTCGTTGATGTCTGATACCTTGTGGTCATACAGTCTGGTGCTCTCCTACCATGTGGACTTTGTTGCTTCTGAGCTAGATGGCTGCTTATTTACCTTCAACCTTGAAAACCCCAGATGCTATATCTTTTGAAATCCAGATTCCATCAGTTTTCTCAGCACATTTGCTTATGCACACATTTGTCTTCAGTAATCTTGTCAGGAAGGTGACCATCATGGAATGCCAATTTAATAGAGCCAAGTGTTTTTGCATTGAGGAAGTACTTGAGTGGAGGTCCAATGTCTATCTGCTGCCTTCATACCAAACCTATAAATATATGCACATAGATCTCTTTCCCCATCATCATATGCAAATATACTTACCTATGTAGATGCCTGCATTTCAACCTCTATAAGTGCCCTTTGTCTCCTGTTTTTTTTCCTGTATTTCATTTTACTCTCCTCTTGTCCCACTATCATGCTCAGCATTCATTAGGGTTTCAGTAATTTCCCTCAGATTCCTTATCCTTGATCAATCCCTACCAGGCCTCTTACACCCTCCTTGCCACTGCTTTTGGATCACTTGTTGTTCCCTTGTCCCTGGGATGGTCAACACCACCTGCTTTCCCCTAGCTCCCCTTCTCCCATATCTCCCCAGAATCATTGACCCCTTGTTTCCTTATCCAGACTGATCATCCAGCCTATCTCATCTAGGTAGATCTGCAGATATTATAATATGCACAAAAACACTCCAAGACATAGCAAGAGGAAATGACAAAAAAACTAACAAAAATACCCAAAGACAACAAAAAAACCCATGTCCACAAAAATAAATAAATATAAATAATAATGAAAAAGAAAAACAGGTAAATAGACCAAGGTGTGTTTGTTGACCTCTAGGAGTGTCCTCCAGTTGTGTCCAATGGGGTGCCACCCCCTGGTCCCAAAGTCTATCATTAGCATTTCCTTAGGGCATCCATGCTGTGCTCCCCCAACTGCTCTGCTGCAGGCTCTTAGTGTTTTGCCTAGGTGTCATGGGATCAGACCAGGTGCAATCGCTACACTGTATCTCCAGTGTTGTCCCCTGGAGGGCCATGGTTCAGTGAGGGATGTCATGTCTCATAGTGGAGCTGCCCATATTGTCCCCTCTGTGCATTGGTTGTTCTGAGCTGAGATCTTGTCTTCAAGGATTGTTGGGTCAGGATGCGCTCCACTCTCTCTTCCTCCCACTTCATTTGCTCCTGTGTTCTCTGGTCAGATATGTCCCTCTTCTCGAACTGCAGATTCATTGATGTCCTCTAAAGTAAATTCTTATGGGGGGAAGGGAGCAACTGTTCACATTGTTGGGATTGGGGCCGGATTTTTAGACCACTTCACTGGCTCCCCACTTCATGCTATCACACTGCGTTCACATTCTGGAACACCAAATTTAAGTCTGGTCCATCTTTCCCTGAGGAGATATAAACAATACCCTCCCTTTGGATGGGTTAGTGCCCTGATCCCCTGCTACACATTGCTAACTACCCCGCACCCTCCTTTTAGTTGGCTATCATGTGTTGTCCTGAATTTGGTCTGATCCTTGCCATACTACCTGGCACTTACCCCAGGAATTTTGCATACAGTAACTTTTTTTCCTATGCCCCTTTTATATTTTTTTTAAAGCTTACCTCTGTGGACACATGTTATACTTGTCTTTTTTCATTTGTCTTACTTCACTTAACATGATTTCCTCCAGTTCTTCCCATGTGATGACAGGTTTTATACATTCATCACTGCTTTTCAGTGATGCATAGTATTCCATTGTATGTATGTACTAAAGCCTTTTAAGCCACTCATCTGTTGATGGAAATTTGGGTTGATTCTAATTCCTTGCAACTGTAAACTGTGCCACAATGAACACTGAAGCACAGATACCTGGCAGTGATTTGTTTCTTGCTTCTTCTGGGTATATGTCCAGTAGGGGGATTGCTGGGTTATATGGAAGCTCAATTTCCATCAGTTTTAGAAATTGCCAAATTGATTTCTATAGTGGCTATAAATACCTGCAGGTCTATCAGCAGTGGACGAAAGTTGCTACCTCACCAACACTCCTCCAACACTTGTTGTTTCCTGATTTTTTAATTGGGATATCTTTGAGGATGTTAGATGGTGTCTTATAGTGGTTTTAATTTGTATTTCTCCTACAGCTAATGATCAGGAACTCTTTCTCATATGCTTACGGGCCCTTCAGATTTCTACCCCTGTGACGCTTCTGTTCATGTCTTCTGCCCAACACCTCAATGGGCAGTTATTTTTTCTCTTATTATGAGCTTGCAAAGTATTGTAGATTTTAGTAATAGCCCTTTTTCTGATGTGTCATTACTAAAGGTGTTTTCCCAGTGGATGGACTTTCTTATTACTCTCTGCGTGAATTCTTTTGATGTACACAGGAGATATATCTTCAGTATATTCCCAGGTCGATCTGTGATTCCTCTGTATTTGTATCCTTCCCTATTTTTGATAGTCTATGTATTCCCTGTGTCGAGGTTCTCAGGTTTGTCCCAATTCCCTCACTAATTTCCCTAATTGTTTGGGGTTTTACCTAGAAGTCTGTGATCCATCTTGAGTTTATCCTTATTTATCGAGTGAGGTAAGTGTCTTACTTCATTTCCTGCAGCTAGATATCCATTTTTTCCAGCACCATCTATTAAGGAGGGCATCAACTTCCCATTTCTTACGTTGGGGGTCCTTATCAAAAATCAGTTGCCTGTATGCTGATGCTTTTATTTGAGGGTCTGTAGCTCTTTTCCTTTGGTCTGAATAACTGCGCTATACATGTGCCAAACTGCTTTGACTACTGTGGCTATAAAATACATGTTAAAGTCATGTAGAGCAAGCCCTCCCACTATGTCCTTCTTGAGTTCTCAGCTAATTCTGGGCTTCTTCCCTCTCCATATGAAGTTGGTAATCAGTTTTTCAAATTATTTGAAGAAGGATTTGTGTATTCATATTGGGATAACATTGAACTTAGTGCCTTGGGGAGAACTAGCATCTTTATTATATTGAGTCTTTCAATCCATGAGCATAGAATATTCTTCCATCTGTTTAGACTACTCTTGGGTTCTTGTAATAGTGTTCTATAATTTTTCTCATACAAATATTTTGTTTTATTTTAGTCAGGTATATCCCTAGATATTTCAATTTGTGCTATCTTTATAATTCCCTCTTCTGTGATCTTGTCTGATCTGTATAGAAGACCAATGAGACTTCTCTTTGTTATCGGGTATCCTGCCACTCTGCCATATTCCTCTATCTTTTCCAAGACTTCATTTGTGCATTTTTAATGCATGGAATCATATCATCTGCAAATAATGAAAATTTCTCTTCTTCCTTTCAAGATGTATACCTTTGATGCCTTTTCTTTGTTTTATGTTGTTAACTAGGACCTCCAGTTAATGCTAAAAGGGAGCATCTTTATTTGGTCCCTTTTTCCAGTGAAGTTGTTTTCCTCTTTTCTCCATTGACTACCATGTTGGCTGTTGTTTTTTTATAGATAGCTTTTATGATATTGAGGGATTTTTCTTCTATTTCTATCTTCCTGAGTGTTTTAAACAGGAATGGTGTTGAATGTTGTCAAATACTTTTTTATCATCTATTGAGATTATCATGTGGTTCTTATTATTTTTCCTGTAAATGTGGCAAATAATACTAATGATCTTTCATATGTTGAACCTTCCCTGCATCCCTGGTATGAATCCCATTTGGGTTCAATGAGTTGTTTTTTTAATGTGCTTCTGTATTCTACTGGCCAGTATATTGTTAAGGATTTTTGCACCTATTTTCATTAGGGATTTTGGCCTGTAGTTCTCAATTCTTGTCGGATCCTTCCTGCTTTAGGTATCAAAGTTATACTAGGTTCATAGAAAGAGTTTCAAAGTTTTCCTCTTTTTCAATGTTCTAGAAGAGTTTGTGTAGGATTGGTGTCATTTCTTCCCTGGATGTTTGGTGGAATTCTCCTGTGAGGCCCTCTGGCCCAGGGGATTCTTTTGTTGATAATTGCTTAATAATCTTGTCAATTTATTTCATTATTATGAGTCTGTTGAAGTTCTTGACAACCATCTGGGATAGTCTAGAGCGGGGTTGTGGTTCCAAATATTTGTTCATGTCTTCCAAGTTATTGAACTTGTTGGAGTACAGGCCATAATAGTACTGTGAAATTATTCTTTTTATTTCATTAGGGTTTGTTTTAATGTTGCCTGTTTCATCTCTCATCCTTACAATTAACATTTGTTCCTTTCTTTTTTTAGGTTGGCCAGAGGTCTATCAATTCTGTTAATCTTTTCTAAGAACCAACGTTCAGCTGCATTAAATTTTTTCATAGTTTTCTTATTTTTCCTCTCCTGTATATCAGCTCTGATTTTTATTATTTCTATTCTTTTGCTATTAGTAGGATTGTTCTGTTGACTCTGCTCTAATTGGTTCTGTGCCTGTATATTAAACACAAGTCTCTCTTTTTTATTAATGTGTGCATTCATTGCTATCAGCAGTCCTCTGATAACTGCCTTTGTTATATCCCAAAGTTTGAACCACACTTTTATTACTAGTTAAGTTAAAACTTTGTTTGGTTTTAAAAAGACTCCATGCCATATATGTTAGTACGGGTAGACAAGAGGAACAGATTTCATAGACACTCATATGAATATAAGGAAAAGGTTTACATATAAGAGAAATAGGACATTAGGAAAGCATCCCAATCCAGTCAAGTACAAAGCCATAAGTCCGATACTGACCCATTTGCCCGATATCAGTCTATAAAGTCTCCTTCCGACTCACAAAGTCACAGGTCAGTGGGTGCAGAATTCTGGCACTGGCAGGGGTCTCCCCATGGCTCCTCGCTTCCAGGGCTCAGGGTTCATCAACAGCATCCAGTAGTGGCAGAAGCAACTCATCGCTGACAGGGGTCTCCACATGGCCTCTCCAGCTTTAGAGGTCTGGCTCCATCAGGCCAAAGCCGTGTGGCTTCTCCAGCTTCTCAGACGCTGCCATCTTGTCTTATCCATGATTCAGCATCTCTGAGACTAACTCCCAACAACTGGGGAGATAGCTTCCCATCTTCATGAGGGAAATGTCGCGAGAGTTCCCAGAAGTCTCAGGAGAAAGCCATGCCCACACAGAGGCCTCATTGGCAACTCAATGACTATCTCCAGATTAACAGGCTAGACTCCACCCCTACATCTCAATCATGAAATTAACATAAGCACATGACTGCCACACCATATTTTTGGCTTAAGGTTTGAAGAACATAGAAGGGCATTAGTTTCAAGGTCTCATCTACTTTCCATGGCTCAGGAGAGTCTGGAGTTGTTAAGAGTTTAAAAACCTGTTCTTATATGAAATCGTTCTTCAAAATAGTTTGGCAATGGAGCTGGGTATAACACAGTATTGCTGTAGTAGCAGAGGAGGCAGTTGTTCATGGACGCAGTTATCCATAGATTCTATATTCTCCTCCTATTCCTGACTTTCCTTCATCTGCTGCTCCAGAGGAATGGAAATCAATTGTTAGGCCTTGGATGGCTTTTAAGCACCAGGCAGAAGGCATTGACCTAGGAGGTATAATTATATTAGGCCAATTAACTGGAATACAGTTAACTACACATGTCATAGTCATTGTGCCCTCTGTCTGATATCAAGGGTATTCACATGCCTCATCTAAGATTGGAGGATATCCACTGGAGGCCTAATTAATGTGGGGAACCTTGCAAAGGGATTTGGTGTTTCCACTGTCATATATAGCCTTCTGCAAACCAAATGCTCACAATCTAAACTCTGATTCTGTTCCTTCCTTCTGGTTTAGATTTTCTTATTTACAATGCTTGATCACACAGGCTGGTGTGTTTCTTTATGTGGACTTAATTAATGCCTCATTTACATAGTTACCTGTTTTAAGACAAGTCCTTAAGACCTCAAATACTATTCTGATAGCTCGGTATCACCTAATTTCTTTACCACACTTTGTTATACCACACATATTTCCAGTGATCTTGTCATAAGGTTGAGTATCAAGAAGGTCCATGTCACAGCAACTAATATTTCCATTCAAAAATCAATGATTTATATATGCCCCTGACTCACTTTAGAGACATCATTATCATTTAATGATAAAGAATCTTATAAACCATTACTGTGAGCGTCATTGACACAGAATTTAAAAACATGATTGAGAAAGGAAAATAATATATGTATAGGCTGACTTTTCAAACCACAATACATGAATTGTTGACTTGTATAGAATAAATGCTTAAGTAGCTGGATGCTACATAAACAGATAAAAGAGCAAAAATATGAATAACACTCATTCACAGAGGCAGAACCATGCCTACCAGACTAATAAATGTCATAAGAATGCAATCAGTGCATGAAAAATACTAAATATATGATAGTCCCTATCTACCATTCGTTGGATACTCTCAAAACAAGAGATCGAAGCCAAAACCCAATTGCATAACCAAGGGATAAATCATGTTATTTTTTTATCCATACATGGAAGTCACATTGTCTGACTCTAGTAGGTGAATCTCCTTCCAATTTTGCTTATTACAGCTTGCCCAATATTGGCATTTCTGTATCTATGGGATAAAACAATAGAAAATGGTTAAGAAAGAAACTTTAGATGTATGCAATATATGAAAATTGAAAAGTTGCTTTGCTGCTAATTATGTACACTCGAATTAGTGTTTAACTCTGAAAAGTCGCCCAGTAGTTTTCCACTTTAGAAAGAGACAGGTGAACCAACATGAGCTTCTGTCAAACATTTAATGAGCACTTACTGTGTGACCAGTACTATTCCAAGTGTTTTCCAAGTGTCATCAAGTCACTTTTTATTGTTAAGTGCCATGAAGTCAGTTCCAACTCATAGCAGGCCATGTGCAACAAAACAAAACAGTACCCGATCCTGTAGAAGATGCACACCACCTTGGCAGTCACAAATGTGTTTGAGCCCCCTGTTGCAACCACTATGTTAGCCCATCTCCTTGCGGTCTTCCTTTTTTCATTAATACTCTATTTTAACAAACACGGTGTCCTTTCCCAGGACTGGTCCCTTATGATACTATAGCTAATACACTTAAGACAAGTCTTGCCACTCTTGTTTGTAAGGTGGATTTTGGTGTACAAATTCTAAGGCCATTTGTCTAGTTTATTCAGTATTCTTCACGAGGACCTTAATTCAGAGGTATTAATTCTTCTTTAGTCTTCCTTATTCATTGTCTAGGTTTCATAGGCCTAAAAGATGAAAGCAAATCCCATCATTTGAGGCAGGTGCAGCTTAGTCCTCAAAGTAACTTATTTCCTTTTTTTTTAGGCAACACTGCCCTCTAGTGGTGAAAGTAGGAGGCCCAGACTTTGCTCCTGTGGAGCTGGAATTGAACCTCCATCCCAGTGGGCCGCAGTCCCGTGCACAACCACTATGCCACCAGGGCTCAGCCCTTTATTTCCTTTTTTTAACACTTAAAATAACTACTTGTAGCATATTTGCAGCCATATTTGACCAGTGCATCATTTGATTCCTTGCCTACTACTTTCATGAGTGTTGATAGTGTGTCAAAGTAAAATTAAATCCTTTTAGCTAGCAGCTACGTTATAAACCATTGTGCCAACAGAGCTCTTTCAAAAAATGCCCATACTTTAACTTAGTTAATTTTTTGAAAGCTTATGAGGCAAAAATTAGCACAATTACCCCTATACATACCAGGGAAAAGATAACTTAAATATTCTGTCAAAGGATACAAAGCAATGAGATGGAAAGCGAGAATTTTAATGGAGCCTGCAAGCTGAACCACAGGATTATACTGACTCCAAAGCAGTCAATCTGGGTTGCAGCAGGGTTTTCATTGTTTCTTTTTTCTTCCTGCAATAATTTTAGCCTTTTCTTTGACTAGATTTAAACTTAAGGTTTTGTGACGCTTTCCCCTGCCTACCCACATAAAGGAGGCACCCGACCCTTTGCCACACTGAATCTCCACTGCAAACGTTTGAGTGCTATTCCCAATGGATCGTGGGTAGACTTATGGTCCTGATCATTGACGTTGTTGGGAGTCCACTCATAGAAATCTTGTGTAGAACAGAAGGAAACACTGCCAGACCTAAACCAACCTCGTAACTATTATGTGTCAATCTAACGCTTTGAGGCCATTGCTACATTTTGCTTTATCTCTAAATTTCCAAGCATGATGCCTTTTTATTCTCTAGAGATGATAGGCATGAGGTACTTGAGATGAACTCTTCCCATCCTCACTTCTATGGGGCATCTGGCTGTAGTTCTTCTGAGAGAGACTTATTTGTTCTTCTGGAAGTCTAGGGTACTTTGAATTATCTTCACTAACACCATCTTCCCAATGCATCAATTACTCTCCAGTCTTCTTTATTTATTGCCCACCTTGTACATGAATATGGGCAATGGAAGGTAATTATGCTTGAGTCGGGCATACTCCTTTTAGTGCTGTAAAGTCAACTTATGAAATAGAGGGTAAGAAAGATGGGCCTTTCTGTTCCTACACAGAGTTGCAATCTGTGAAACTCACAAGGGAGGTTCTACCCTGTCCTCTCCGGTCTTTATGAGGCTGGCAGCTACTTAATGGCAGTGACTTTGTTTCTTTTCTTTTCTTTTGTGCATCAGATTTACCCAATGCAATTTATCTTTTAATTCTTAGCTCCTTCCATAAATTAAACTTGTGAAGTCAAATAAAATAAATCCTTGACATCAATCTTGTCTCTATTTATCATGATACTCTCCAATGGTGTGGTTGTGGAGATGTTACTTTATTTACACTGAGTCGGAATTCTTCTCTTCAAGGCTCTGCTGTCAGTCTGATTACAAGTGCATGAATTTTGTCAACATTTTGCCTGCTGTGCGCATTTTCACCTTTCATGAAATGAGAAACCCCTTCATACATTTGAGTGTTTCCCATTGCGTTGTTCTTTTAATCTGTGTTCAACATCACAATAGTTTCTGCCACACTTTTCCCCAAGAACAGAACAGGAAAAAAATCACAGCTGCACTGCATGCTTTCTCTTAAATAGACCATCATAAAAAATGAGATCCAGTGAAACTGCTTTTATGAAAAAATTGACTGTGATCAAAGAGACCTTCCCAGGTGATGCCGCTAGGTAGACCAACTCAGAACAAGTTGCTTGATACTTATCTAGTGGAAAAAATACTTACTACTGAAACTCCGCCCTGCAGAACTTTTCCTGCTTTGTGGGAGCACAACTTGGTATTGTGGTGTTGATTCCTGTGTAACATTTTTGAAAAACCATGAGTGTAACAGTAAGATAGCCAACACTATAGATATCTCAATTGGTTAGGCTTACACAATTCACCCTGAACGCTGAAATTGAGCAAACTTCTTCTTGGGGCATGATGTCTAAGAAGCTCATATCAGCTGCAGACAAGAGTAGATTTTTCAATAGAATATTAAACAAGTAGGATCAAAATCTGAAGCCTGTCTTTAAAGAGTTATTAACAGGAGATGAGTATTACTCTATATTTGCAATCGTGAGACAAAGCACCAAGACTCACCAACTAATAGTAATCAAAAGGTGGAAGTCTTCCACTCGAAACAAAAGCAAACTTGTGGCGGTCCTAAGAAAATACCTTTTGGGATGTTGAAGGAACTTTCCTTGTTGAATTTTATTTATTTATTTTTGGGGGGGGGGGCATCACTGCTCTCCGGTGGTGGGAGTAGGAGGCCCAGCCCCACTGCTGCAATTGAACCTCCGTCCCAGTGGGCCACAGTCCCGCGCACAACCACTATGCCACCGGGGCTCAGCCTTCCTTGTTGAATTTTAGAAGGGCAAGAAGTGATTACTTCTGCTCATTCTGGGAGTGTTTAGAGAAAGGTACCCACAGCTTTAGCTGAAAAACACCCAGGAGAACTTCATCAGGGAGGCCTAGAACACAGTCATGTCCCTGCCTTTTCCTATCATCAAACACGGGCAATTGTGATAACCTTT
>PVJH01025559.1:0-31306 GCA_004026705.1 Nesogale talazaci
CATGTCTCTGTTTTCTGACAGAACCTTTGTCGGGTGGCCAGAGAGAATCAAAATATGAGTGCAGGAAAACCTGGTCTTACCTCCAGCCTTCCCTCTCCATGACTGTCCTGTTTTTACAGCCATGGGGGACATCCCCTTTGATCAGGTGAACTTCAAGATTCTGCCCACCACATCCCTCCTGTTTACTGTTTTGAAGGACAAAGGAAAGGAAATGGTCATCTTCCTGGAGAAACATCCACACATATGCCAGACGGACCCCCTGGTGCTGGCAGCAAGATGTGTGTCCCCAGCACGTGGCCTATCCCGTTCTTCTTCACAAAAACCTTGAGGCCATTAAACATAATGGTTGACAGTCCCACAAAGGTCTGAACACAGCAAGAAAAACAACTTTCCCTGGATGTGTGTCAAGTGTACTTTGAACTAGGGAGGAGGAAGCCAACAACTCCCCAAGTGGCCACAATCTCTTTGTAGGGAATGAAGAGTCCGAGTCAAAGTTATCAGGCTCGCTGGAGGAAAAAAGTCAACCTGTGGAACTCTTTTGACATTCGTCTCCCTTCCCCTCCACACTCCCAAGCCCCCCCACCCCACCCAGCGAATCAAAGACTGCAAGTCTTTACAGACAGGGGCTGCCAGATCTCTCTCCTATGGGCCAGCTGGAAGGTTCAAACCACGAACGTTTTGTTGCATGGACAAACACTTTAACCAAAGTGCCACAGGGGCTGTTTTTGGAACACCCTGCAAGATGCAGAAGCATCATTCAATCACAATTGAAACGTACTGGGTCCTAAAAGCATTCTGTTATGTCTTAGCACAGGGGTCAAGCCATAGGGAAGCTGCTCCCATATTATTCATGCCTTCCATATCAGAGTGAGTTTGTTCCACTGGGCCCGTGAGACTTGAAAAACACACATACAACAACACACATACATGGGAAGCATTCCCATTTCAATCTTGTTCTCGGCAACCCGGGGAGGTTTTATCATCAAGACTGAGATCCGACATCTTCTAGAACACAGAGGCAGCTCCCAGGGCTGCAAATATACATCCGTAGACAGATACATTGACACACATAAACCCAAGAAGATATGTTTTTGCACACAGCCATGCTCACCCCCACTAGTAATCCATTTGCTAAATAGAAAAGGGCACAAGTACATTTGCAGAAAGTTTACAGAATCCATTCATCCATTATTTCACGTGGGTCTGGGTTATGGTACTGTCTTTTTTAAAAAAAAAACATTTTATTGGGGGCTCGTGCATCGCTTTTCACAATACACAGTTACATACACTGTGCCAAGCACCTTCACATGCCTGCTTTTGTTAACATTCCCCAACTATACGCTTTTCCACTCAGGCCTTTGATATCAGCTTCTCATCCTTCCCCCTTCGTCCTTGTTCCCCTCTCCCTCCAGTGTTCATTACTTTATAAATTATTATTGTTTTGTCATATCTTACACTGCCCGACATCTCCCCTTGCCCATTCCTCCCAATGTCCGTCCTCCAGATAGGAGGCTATCTGTAGATCCCCACAGTTGGCTCCCTCTCTTCACCCCACTTTCTCTCCACCCATCCGGTCACTCCATTCTCACCACTGGCCTTGACGGGCTCATCTGTCCTGGGTTCCCTGTATTTCCAGTTCCCATCTCTACCAGTGTATCTCCTCCAGTGTAGCTGGGTTTGTAAGGCAGAGATGGGACCATGATAATTGGGGGAGGAAGCCTTCAGGAACTAGAGGAAAGTTGTATGTTTCATCGCTACCTCACTGCATCTTGACTGGCCCATCTTCTCCCCATGACTCCCCTATAAGGGGACCACAAGTGGACCTTGGGTCCCCACCCTGCTCTCTCCCTCATTCTTATTGACGTTATTCTTGTTCTTTGATGTTTGAGATCTCCTGCCTTCGACCCCTTGTGATCACACAGGTTGGTGTGCTTCTTCCCTGTGGGCTTTGCTGCTTGTGCTAGATAACCCCTTGTTCACCTTCAAGTCTTTAAGAACCCAGATACTTTATCGTTTGGCGGCTGAGCGCCATCCGTTTTATGGCACTGCCTTAAACCATTCCTAGATATCTGAAAAACACACAGGTCAGCAGGATGCGAGAACTGTCTGACGTGGACATCAGTTCTTCTCGTCACCGTCTGGGGACTTTTCCCCCTTCCTCTGGAGTCAGTCTTCAGAGCTTTACCACCCTCACCCTTGGCTCATGTGCTTTGGCTTAGGACCCCGAGGCTGGCTTTCCTCCTCTCTCCAGAGAAAGCATACGGCACCCTCCTCACCAGTCAGTGGGCCACAGAACCCCGAGCTCCAGTGATTAATCCAAGGATGTGCAGTCAGCCGCCAGAGTCAATGAGGTGCCGGGGGAGATGAACTCCCAGGGAGGTAGGTCTAAGTTGTTGGAAATCATCTTGCCACCCCCTAGAGTGGAGAAAATGAAACAAGTATCGAACGGCCCAGGAGGCAACGACGTCATCACGGTATCCATGCCAGAATGCCAGACTGACTCCTGGACTTGGCAGAAAGGCAAGTCCATAGATTTCCTTGTGCTTCAGCCAGCCTGAGTCACAGTGGCTCTCTCCTGCAACAGAGCCGTCTCACTAATGTCTGCCCTTTTTTGGAACATCAGCATGGGAGTACATCGGAGGGAGCAAGTGTGAGGAAGGAATCTGGAAATGGAGGCGGGAAACGTGGAGACCAAAGGATGACCCGAGAAGCAAGACCATCAGAAGCATAGTCCACATGCCTTAGTCTGAATTATCCAGAAGGACACAGTGAGTTCGGTGACAGTTTGATGGGACCAAATTGATTCTCTGCGTCTGACAACGCTGTCATCTTGAAGCATTTTGTGCTGCTAAGCAGTTTAGTGGAAAACATTTTCACGTTCCTTTTCTGACAGGGTTGCCCCTTCAACGTGTTTTGGTATTCAAATGTTTTACTATAGAGGCATTTGTCTAAACACCTTCATAATGGCGGGTCCAAGCACCCTTAACCGAAGCTAGAGCCGCTCAGACATTTCTGAGAATTTCAGTGTGCTATTTTGCCCTGTGATCTCCCTTTGGCCACTTGCTCTCCCCATCTTTTTCTGTAAAATAGATATATCTGAGTGGTGTGATTGTGGACATTATTTATTTTCTGAATTCTTCTGAAATGAGCATAGGCTCCTTTAACACTCAGGGAAAAAAAGTTTATCTTAAGCATAAAAACAGCCCAAAAAGGAAACCACAGACATTTTAAGTTGCATCCCCTGGCAAGTGTTCATACATGTTTCCCTGCACAGGTCATGGTCAACAAGCTGTGCCTAATTCTACCAAACCCTATCACTGACTTCTACCTCAGCTCCCTGCTCTGGGGGATGCCACAGCGCCCCCAGAGGACAGAGTGGAACTGTCCCTGTGCCTTTCAGACTGACCTTCACAGCAGCAGAAAGCCTCACCTCTCTCCCATGAGACAACACCCCAGCACCTTATTATTTTTTTTTACTAATATATGAATAGCTTATCTTTCTTCTAATATATGTCAGACAGAGCAAGTTTCTGTCTTTCGTTTTTTGACCACCACCAATGCCGTCGTCGTATTGTCAGCTACTGATGGCGTGAAGAGGTTAAGTGGGCTAATCTGTGTCCCTCACTTGTTGGACGTATTTAACGAAGGTCAAGGTGAGGAGGACACTAGCAGTGAAAGCGCGGGGTTTTCTACTCCTCTAAATGACGACAGAATTCCACGTGGTGGGGGCGGGGGAGCAGGGGGTGGGGGGGCTGTCCGCTGTGAGTCCGCACTGACTCCATGCCAGGCAGAGAGTGAGGCAGAAGACTGTTGTTTTTTTAAAGTATCTTGACCACTAATAGGTCCGATCAAGAAAGGGCACCGCTAAAGTTTCATGTGTTTTATCAGGTCTTTGCAGAAGACACAAACTATGGTCGAATCAACAGCATCCCACTGCCATAGCTTCCGTATAAAACAGAGTCGAACTGCCCCTGTGGGTTTCCGAGACGGTCATGCTTTACAGAATTAGGGAGCCTCGTCTTTCTCACACACAGTAGGTGGTGGTTTTGAATGGCTGAGTTTGCTGTTAGCAGCCCACTTCAATGACAGCACAGGGTTATGTACGGGTGCCACAGTTAAACACATTCACTGGGGGGGGGGGGGGCTGGTATTTGAAGGGACATGACTTTGTTTTCCAAATGGATTTCTAAAGATCATGCATGTGTCCAGTAACTCACCTAGGCCCATCTTCGATGTTCCCACAGCAACCAAAGAGACAAAGCACACTGATACGAATTTTGCTGAAGCCATGTGTTTCAAATGCCTGAGTAAAAGGTGACAAACTGACAGAGCAAATGTACCTTATAGTTCCTGAGAGAGGGAGGGAGAGAGAGAGAGAGAGAGATTGAGACCCCTCTGGTAAGTGATTAAGGAACTCTAAATTTAGCCCCTCCTCACTCCAGGAAACAAAAGCAAACAAAAAAAAGAATAGGAGTGAGAAGGGAAGACTGATAGCTAGATGAAGATATCAAGGAATCATATCTGATTGCTCAATAAAGGCTGTTTTATGTAAAATGCTTTGCTCTAAATCATTGTCCAGGGAGCAGTGGGGAATCACTGATTCGCTGTGGATTAGAGTCCTTTAAGCACTGATTTGTTCAGCGGCGTGGGCCTTTCAGCCTGACGAACAAGTGGTTTCTAAGCATCCTCCTGCAAGGGCAGTAAGCAAACAAGCAATGCCCAAAGCAAAAAGGCAGACAAGTCCCCTGGTGCATGGGCAAGAACATGTCTCCATCTGTCCATCTCTGTAGAAGTACCTCTAGAATCCGAACCACCCGAGAGATGCAGCAATGGCAACTTTCACCAGTTAGAGAACGAATATGTCACTCCACAGGTAGACCTAGGTGCAGCTGCCACATGCCCTGGCCTCTGCAGTCATGTGGCAGCTGGACAGGGGATCAGAAAGATCACAGATAAATTGATGTTTTGAATTATGATTTGGGTGAATACTATAGAAAGTACCGTGGGCGGCCTGAAGAGCAAACAAGTCTGTCTTGAGAATACCACCCTATGACTCTCCCTTGGAGGCACGGATAGTGAGACTTCTTCTCTCGTACCTTGCTCATAGCATCAGTAGAGGCCAGCCTCTGGAAAAGGGCATTATGGTATTATGCTTGATTAGCCAGTAGAGTTGCGAAAACAAAATGTGCATAGACTTGTACATGTCTGCATTTATAACCCTATATATCGTAGATATAGAACTGATTTATACTTAGAGCCTGTGTTTTTTTTTTTTTAATACACCAAACTTTCTCAATAGGCCTTTTTCTTTTTTAAGGAAACATTGATTTCTTTTAGAAAGTATATATCTAGAAAGGAATTAAGGCAATATATGTGCAAACATGCCTGATTCAATTGAGGTATGGATTGTAATGAGTTGTATGAGCCTCCAATAAAATGACTAAGAATATTATTAAAACATTATCAAATATTTACATTAATTTGTAATGGGACAGAGAATTAAAATCTTTGCTACCACACACACATACAAAAGGAAAAAGTATGAAAATCAAAACCAGCTCCCTAAGAAATTATGAAACTTCTCATCACATTTCCCACTCCCATCAGGGAAAGAAACAAATTAACCACACTTCCTCTCAATCCCTATCACTTATCTGCTCTCTGACTCCAACTATAATTTTACAAGTTTTTTCCTTTAACCACCCCCCGCTTTGATACTCTGCCCATACAAGGTTCAAAAGCTTTTACAAGGCTTCAGAAATTTCCAGCTCCTCTATTCCCATTTAATTAATTAATAATCATTACCATTTTCTTGACACTTCTGCCACATAGTGCACCATGCTATTGTTCAGTCGTATCAAGAAGAGTCATTACTATAATCAATTTTGATTGTTCTTCTTCCTTGTACTCATTATTTGTGTAATTTTAAAAGGTTATTAGTTGGGATTTCATACACATATCCTATCATTCCAAAGTTCGATCATGTTAAGTGGAATTGTATGACTGCTACCTGAGATACACTGTCATATAGAAAACAATGCAAATCAATATTACAGACAGTTTTGGAAACCGGTCCAGTCTGTATCAGAGGAGAATCTACTGATAAAGTTTGAACTGTTCAGGTCATATTTATGCCCTTGATCTCCTGTATTCCTCTCTCCCAAGCACTCTGGGTAGTGACCACTTTGTTCCCATCCCTTAAAGTTAGACAGGGGGAGTTCCCCAGACACTTATTTCCTAAGTAGTTCTACTTTCATGTAAAACAAAACACAACATTGTTGACCAGGAAGCCCACAACTCTCCCAAGCACAGCAATGAAAATCGTCTATTTTCTATCTGATTTCAGTTGGAAGGAGAAGAAGGCATATGGTGTTTCCTCATAAACAAAACACTCTTAAAATGCTTCATGCTAATGGATAGAGCTATGAAAAATAGCACCTCATTTGATTTTTTTGTTGCTGATGTTAGACTCAAGGGCTTTCTGAACAGCTTTTTCAGAATGGGTGTCCAAGATCAGGATGCTCTGAAAGCCAGGTGAATACCGTACCTACAGAAGTGGTGCTGAGAAGAAAAACAGGACCCCACGACAGGGAGAAACACAAAAGGCACAAGTACAGTGATGTCCTTTCTCTCTTGTCAGATACACCTTCAGGACTTGGCTACCCCTCGCTTGTCTGGTGTTATCCTTCCCCCACTCCCCACCTCTACACCAACCAGTCTGAGATATGCCACAATCTCTCCCTCTCTGTCTCTGAACAGGGAGATCTCTCTCAGCTTGGAGTACTCTTCCCTCGTTTTCTTGTCCCAGAACATATCTCCTTATCCCTGTCTACCCTGCCAAAATAATACTTCTTCCTGCATTCTTCCAGGAGAGAATCAGTCGGTTCCTCCCCCACATATATCCACTACAATTTGCACTCACCACTATTACAGAACTCCTGACAAGGGAGTTTAAAGCCTTTGTGCATCTAGTCATTTCCTATGTTATCTAGGAACACGCACTTTCTTTTCCATCTGGCTGAGTGCCTGGAAGAGACGCTCCACAGGTTGGTGAATAAATGATGGAGTGAGTAAATGAGAACCAGTAAAGACAGCTTCGCCCTAATACCTTCTAGACAAAGAGGCACCCCAGGCCCATTTCCTACGAAGTGTGTGATACCCTTTCTTTTGAAAAAGAGGAGGATCATTTGTTTTCCCATGAATGTCATACCTTCCAATCCCAATTAATCATACAAATAAAAAATAAAAGGCATCACTGCCATTGAGTTGATTACAAATCAGAGTGACACTAGGAGTGTGAAAAAGGGTCGCTTAAGGATTTCCGAGGTTACACATCTTCGCGGGTACAGAACGCCTCATCTCTCTGCAGCAGCGTGGCTGGTGGCTTTAAACTGCTGACCTTGGGCTTCGCAGTCCAACTCCTAACCTACTGCACCACGTGGACTCCTTTTTGATTCGAATAGCTTTCTGCGGAGTGCTGAAACAATAGCACAATCATGTCTGGAAGGGAGGCTCCATTCAAGCAATTTTTAATCATAAAAAGATAGTTGCCACACCCAGTGGTGGGTGTGGTGATACCGGGAGGGCAGAGGGAGCGTGGAGTGGAAGGGGGTAACCAATTACAGGGATCTACATATGATCTCTCTGGAACACAGACAGTGGGGAAGTGGGTGAAGGGACACAGCAAACTTAGTACGATATGAAAAAGTATTAACAATGTATAAATTATTAAAGGTTCATGGTGGTGGGGATGGAGGAAGGAGGGGAAATATGGGGAGCTGGTACTGGAGGCTTAAGTGGAGGAAGCATGTTTTCAGGGGTGATGATGGCAACAGGTGTGCAAAAGTGGTCTGCATACAATTGACGTGTGGGTTGATCGTAATGGTAGTTTTGTGGGCCCCCAATGGAATGATGGGAAAAAAAAAAGGAGGGGAAAAGAGGAACTTATACTAAGGGATCAAGGAGAGAATATTTTGAAATGAAGATGGCAACATATGCTTCATACAAATGATGCATTGAGTAAGAGCTATAAAACCCCCCACTAAAATTATTGGGGGGAAAAAGATAGCTGCATGACATTTGCATTCTATATCACTTTTTCAAGTTGTTAGTGCTCCTGAGATTCAAGGCAACCAAATCTGGGGGGGGGGGGGGGAAATTCTGCTAAAAATAGCTGGAGTTGTTCACATAGAAATATCAATAGCATCTCCCAAAAGACCATTAGCACACAGAGTTGGCTCACAAATCCTAAGCTACATTATATGAAGTCATTCTTCTTGCCAAAGAGAGTCATTAGATATGGTAAAGGACAGTGTCTCTTGGTAACCGTATAACCTAATTTTCTCCAACAACTGTTTTCCTACAAAGAAATGGCCCAAGGCAGAGAGAGAGAATGGCTGATTTTCAATTTCTATGACCACTAATGACTATTTCCATGCAAGGGAAAATGCCTGTTAGTCAGTGGCAATAGTGAAAAGAAGTTTACAAAAAATTCACTGAAAAAGCCACAAAAGTCATTATTAAGATAAGCGTTGTGTAGAACTGCAGACTCCCAAACCTTCTTCAGTTTGGCATCGGTATAGAAAAATGCCAAAATTGTCCTTTTACAGTCTTTATCTGTTGAAAGAATTTTAAAGATTTTGCTTTGTTTTTTCAGCAAAATCCTGTAATAAAGTCCTCATAGAAAACAACAAAACCAAACACTCTACCATTCATGAAGGCTGTGATGGGTTTATTATGCCAATGAGACCACCATAGGAACATGCGGGTCAAGTTTAATCGGGTGGATTGGAGGACAACCAAGATAAATAGTTTCCGTGGTTGGTTTCCCATCTCTGTTCCTTTCTGGTGAATGAATTAGTATGCTGCCTGCCTCAGCTGGTTCTTTGCATCACCAGTGTGCTGCTCTACCCATGGGATGAGCCAACCCATGAATGCTGTAGCTAGAGCTTGGAGGCCCCATCGAGACTTCCAACTTGAATTTTAGATCATTGGAGCTTGAGGCTGGTGGATTGTGTGGTCAGGCATTCAGCACTTGAGTTCAGAATCCAATCAGGGTCTGCTTCCCTAAGCTCTGGGTGCTACTGACTGTTGCTGATCCATCTGGTCTGTCTTGCCTGAGGGTAGACTTTGATTTCTGCTTCCATGACCTGGGAGCTGACGCCTGAAGAACTCTGTCTCACACAGAGGTTCTTCAGGCATGTCTCCAAGGAGGCAGGTGAACAGACAGGATGGTCCAAGGTTTCTGCCTCACAATTCGCTTTCACTAAAGGCCTCAAACCAAACCCATCGCTTACCTTGGTGAGTGACCATTTAGCATCATCTAGTATAGAAGGGATTATCGTAAAGGCATACAAGATTTTCCTCTCTCTCTCTCTCTCTCTCTCTCTCTCTCTCTCTCTCTCTCACACACACACACACACACACACAAGTAACTAAAACAGTAAAGCACAGTAGCGTGGTATTATGGTTCACCATTTGTTTGTTTGTTTTTTCTCTCTTTGCTATAGTTCACATCTAATTACCCGACAGGGAAATTAAATGAGGTCCTCAATTTCGTCATTCCTTTTGGTATTAAAATTGTATATGCTTATAGTGATCGTGGCATAAATATTATAGACCTATAGAACGGTGAGAAGGAGGGTAAGAATTAATTCTAATGGCAACTCACATGTTGGAGCAATATAAAGGACGCTGACTTAAATTGTTTTTTAATGATAGCCCTTTTAAACATGGGAGTAAGAAGCACAATTCTGATACTATACTTATAAATGCACACGTGTAAAGACATGTGTGCATCTTCTCAACTATGGGGAAGCTAACCTCAAAGAATCTATTATGCATGTGCTATGAACTTAGATGTATTTTACCCAGCAGATAAAGTATGCTAGATCCTCAGTGATATATATGGAGGACCTTAATACTTACAACCTTAAATCTTTAAATATTCTATGAATATAAATATTCTATTAATGTCATTAGCTTCAAATTATCAGACACTTAAGAAGAGATTTTAAATTTTGAATCAAATAAGTAATCTAAATAAAAATTCATATGAGAAAATTTAAGTGGGTGCACAATTAAGATATTAGTTGAATTTATTTAATTGACTATCAGTATAAATGAAGTGATCACATCTTTGTATGAATCATATTGATACAGACGGTGAAAATACACCTCTCACTCCTTTCTTAGTCTAGAAAAACAGGCTTTTCCTTCTGATAAATACTGGGGTTGGGAGTCAATGCATTTCAGTGTAAATTTATCCTCATGAGAAACATTCAAGCTAGATAGAACAAAAAAAAGTGTATCTATAAAAGTATACAGAGGTATATATTTTCAAATGCAAAGCTTTTTTGCTTGGTTAGGTTTTTTGACTGTGGCAAGACTCAAGGAAACAAAAGGGGATTACTCTTAGAAGAAAAGAAAAAAGAAGGCACTTAGTGCAAAGAAGAGATTGCTTTCCAAGCAAGAAAAGCTGGTGCGGTCCCAATGCTCAGATTTTCTGAGGCAGGATAGAGAGATAGAACAGGGTCAGGGCACAGCGATCCTGTCGGGAACCAAACAAGCAAGTCATCCTCTAAGCTCTCTGATCTGCAGGTGCTGAAGAACAGAAGCAACGGTGTCCTTCTTTCTATGCAGCCTAAGGACATAAGGCAAAGTTCTGTGGTTATTATCTGGAGTCATCAAATGGGTTCCAACTCACCGTAACCCAATCCACATGGAACAATCCCTCTTCCTCACAATGGCTCTGGGTCTGCCCACTGCTTCACCCAGTGTACCCACCATCTCATGGTGTGTGAGTGTGTATGGGGGGGGCAGTTCTTCCACATTACCAAGCATAATGTCTTGTCCCAGGGACTGGTCTCTCCTGATAACATGTCCACGGTACATGAGAACCGTCTGGGCACCCTCACTTCAAAGGAACATTCTAGTTGTACTTCTTCCAAGAGAGAGATGTTTGTTTTTCTGGCAGTGCACGTGTGGCAGTTACATAAGCTCCTGTCAACTTGTGAAGGGGTGGAGTCTAGACTGCCAATCAGGATGCAGTTTAATGTCCCCAATTGGAGGCATCTCAGAGATGATAGATAGATAGATAGATAGATAGATAGATAGTTCACTGGGGGTCAGATATACAGACACTCTCTGCTTCATCTTTCCTGCTGACAAGACAAGTGAAGCTAAGCTAATGGAACCAGAGCCCTGGAGCTGGAGGAGCCACGAGGAGACCCACACCAGCACTGAGATGCCTCTACCACCACTGGATCCACAAGACCTCCCACCCACTGACTTGTGATCTGCCTGCATTCAGCATCATTGCATGGCTGCACGAGTCTAAAAGGGAATTTATAGACTCATCTTGAACATATGGGTTGATATTGGATTTATGGACTTGAACTGGGCTGGGATGTTTTCTGAATGTCTGATTGCTCTTTGATCTAAAGTTCTCTCTTACACACGAGTCTCTCGATTTGTTTCTCTAGTCTGCCCAGACTGACACAACATGGTACCCTCAATATTCAGCACCAGCAGCGACCGTCAAATGCCTTAATTTCCCTGCAATCTTTCTTACTCGTCATCCAATGGAGACAGGCCTACCAGGGGGCATAGATCCTGACTTGGAACCGGCACATCTCAAGGTCATCACGGTGCAGACTGGTCATTTGATTTCTTGACTGTAGCTTCCCTGAAGGCTGATGGCGGATCCAAGTCAAACAAAATGCTCGCCAACGTCGCTCTCTTTCCCGTTTCATACGATGTGGTCCATGTGGCCACTTGCAAGGGTTTCTTCACCCTGCTGGCATTCACACACCCTGGCACATTAAACACACCAGGGGCTTCGCTTCCAGTACCACCGCCACACAAGAGTTACCCCGGCCTCCCAAACTAACAGCAGAGGTGCAAAGCCCAAAGCCAAGATCATTCTCCCAAACTGGATGGAGTTTGGAAGGAGTAGCACAGATGGTGAGGTGGTGGCGGGCGACAGGGACTTGCTCAAGAGCTGTTAACTAAGTGTTCCCGATGGTGATTAATCGGAGACTTTGCAAGTTTCCTCTCAGGCTCCCCGTCTTCTCCTGGCTTCACAGGCAGACAGTTAAAGGATGCATGATAAAATCTCGAGACGGAGCTCAATTCCATTTTCCCCACCCCCGGTGCTTGCAATAAACACAGCGCACGCGCACACACACACACACACACACACACACACACACACACACACCACAACGCTGTGGGTCGCCAATGTGGAATAATGGCGAGACGAAACTGAAATACTTACTTGCTGAGCTGAACTGCCGCAAGCATTTTTTGGAGATAGATGCCCAAACCTGAAAAAACGACTTCTTCGGCAGCGGCTAATCACCACACATGGAAATTTCCAGAAGCAAATCAATAGGGAGCAGAGCGGACAGCCTATGCCTCTATCAAAGACAGGGTAAAGGAAGAGGGCACTGTTCCTCGGGCCCTTCCAGACTGCTGTCTTGGGTGCTAGGCCTGTGAAGACCTGTGACATATGAATAATTAAGTGGGGCAAGCTGAGTAACCGAGCCACGCTGTCCTCCTAAAGCTGAACGGTGTAACGGAAGTGTGTTAGTCTGGGTAGACTAGAGAAACAAATTCATTGACACACATATAGATATAAGGTAAGGCTTATATATAAAAGGAATAGGAAATTAAGAAAGCATCCCAACCCAGTCCAGTCCAAAGTTTTAAGTTCAATATTACCCATATGTCCTATTGGACATATAAAGTCTATAAAGTCTCCTTCCAACTCATGAAACACATACAGTCGAAGCATCCCCGCACTGGCAGGGGTCTCTATGTGGCTTCTCCAGCCCCAGAAGTTTGGCTCCATCAGGGCAAGCCCATGTGGCCTCTCCTCCGGCTCCTCTATTCTCCAGGAATCAGGATTGATCAGCAGCATGCTGTCATCTCGTCTTATCTGTAGTTCGTCATCTCAGAGGCTGAGTCCAGTCTCCCTTCTCCAATTGGGAAATACCGTGAGATTTCCCAGAATTCTCAGGAGAAAACCATGCCCACACAGAGACCTCCTTGACTACTTATTGGCTATCTCCAGATTGACAATCTCGCCTCCACAGCTAGACTCCCAATCATGAAGCTGACACGAGTACATGACTGCCACAGAAAGCATCTACTTTTTGGTAAATTTGATGTTTAAAGAAAAGGTCTTGCCAGGTCATAGTACCTGCTCCATATCAGCGTCCCTATGCATCATGCATCATGCATCATGCAATTAGCATCCGGGGGCTTCTTCAATCTGTGACTTGTAAGATGACGCACACCTTGGCTGAGTCAGTGATTAAGAATGGTAAAAAATAAGACAGAGGTGGAAAATCGGTGATCCCATTCAAAAGGTTTCTGACAAGTCTATGAAATGAAAGCTGACGGAGTCCTGGGATTTGAAATAGGAGCATCTCAGTGGAAAAAGAATCACCAGAAAAATGGGAACTGGCTCCATCTAAAGAATTATTTTCATGAGTCATGCAGTTCGTAGAGCCCTACTTATAGGGAGCAGGACTGGGGGTACAGTGTTTCCGCACTCGGTTGGTGGTCCAGACCCATTCCATGGCTCTTTGGGAGAAAGGTCTGAGGGTCTGCAGGCAGGAACAGGAGGGCTTAGAAAAGTCTAGGAGGGTAGACAGGGGTTGCTGAAGTTAGCATCCCCTCGAAGGCCCCCGGGCATAACAGCTTACAAGGCAGGCACTCCAGATCCATGAGAACCAATAAGGAAGTAAGGCGGTCCAGTGAGGAAGAATCAAGTCTAAGTTTTATTTTGATAGAAGTGCAGGGTCATGATTGGTCAGCATTACCTTGAGCAGTGGGCTTGTTTTTGTCTCTTTGTATTGTTTGATTTCACTTTTAAAACATTTCTATATCCAAAAGAAAAAGAAGAATCTAGTGTCTTCATAGCACTTAGATTTCCACCACCTAAAGAAGAAGGGCCTTCTTTATTGAAAAAGCTCAGTATCTTTATACGCATATATTTTAAAAGAGTTCCCTAAAAGCACAATAAACAGATCCTGTCACTCACAAGATTGACACGAATGCCCCATATGATCGAAAGGCACTTGCAGGAAATTACAGGGCCAGTAAATCTGCGACATTATTATTTATCGTTGTGTTTGTGACGAATACACCCTAACAAGGCAACCAGCCCATTTGAAAAGGCCTGAAAGATGTATCAAATCTTAAACATATCAATCTGCCCAGGTCTGGAATCTGTAATCGTTATCCTGGTTTAATCTGCCTTTGCAAAACACAGCTAAAAAAGAGGCTGTGCGTCTCGGTGATTAATTGTTCGCATTTAAAGCCAATGTGAACTAATAAAAGGTTCCGAAAAGCAGCACCGGGACCATGGCGCTGGGAGCCGACAGGATTTGTTTAGAATACCATGTTCCCAAAGTGTCATATAACCTTCTGTTAAATATGCAGTTCATTCCATCTTGTCACCCTGATTTGTAGTCTGGAAGCCCTCCGAAGCTACAAGATTGCTTCATTACAGCCACAACCAATGCCAGGGAGCCAAATCCCAGATCCTATGCAGAGTCCTTCCCCATTAACCCCAAGGAGTAAAGGCAATTGGACATTTCAGAAAGAGTTGCTGATCCTTCAGGCTAAACTTTCAGCACACAGGACCCTAGTAGGTTCAGCATGGTGGCCCATAAGAAGAAGTGGCATAAAGAGCTTTGGCCTTATGGCCATGCCTATAGTAGCACTCAGATTGCATTATAGTCTGAATGAAAGTTGCCATCCCCGGGAATCATCAAAATAAAGCAAAACTGGCAGAAATCCCCTTAACATTTGGTGTTCATCTGAGGAATACTGCCAGGGACATAAATGGAGCCAGTAAGAGTACATCCAGCCTTTAAGAAAACGAAAGGAGGCTGAGCCCTTGTGGCATAAGTGGTTGAGTGCGGGACTGCAGCCTGCGGGCTTGGCAGTTCAAACCCAGAGGTGGCTCTCAGGAGCAGCGCTGGGTAGCGCCCACGACCACCAGAGGCAGTGATGCCCCCACCCCACCCCACCCCCCCAAAAAAAGAAAATGAAAGAAAAGAAAAGACAAGGGAGAAAGAGACAGAGAGAGATCACTAAGTCAGTTACATGTGCAGACCCCCCTCTGTCCCCGAAGAGCTGACTGAATTTTGATGGCCATTTGCAGATTTGCATAGCTTTCTGTGACCTTGGCAGTATCAAAGAATTTATACAGCTAGTCGTTCTTGCACAATCTTCCCAAAAGAACAACACACATATGTTACCCTTCAATGCCAGCTTGGCTGAGTGACTTCTAACCACCCAGTTTTCTTAAGGTTTTTCCGTTCCAATGTCAAAGTAAACCCTTCTTTCTTTCTTTCTTTCTGTTGTTTTTATGTTTGTCCTTTGGCTTCATCTCACAGTTGCCTTTTCTTTTTGCTTCCTATTTCATGGACTTGTAGGAAAAGAGCTAACTCCTGCGGAAACATAATCATCTTAATAAATATCCCACTGGAAAGGGAGGATTTCAGAAGACGACCTTGGCCGGTGGAGGATGATGATAAATGAAATTCCCTTATTCGTGTATCTCTAGAACATCCAGAGTCCAAGAAGTATATCAAAATGAAAGACAAGTTCACTAGCAGCAATTATCTTCATGAAAAACCCAAGATAAGCAGAGCTTTTGCTGTTAAAATACAGTGAAACCTGTGAGAGCCAGAATGCCATGAGTTCTCTGTCTTGGGTGGGACCTGGTGACATGCCCTGGAAATGTCAGCACCTTTCCCAATGTTACCATTCACAAATGGCAGAGAGAGAATCCGGACCCAGGTAGCTTCACTGCCTGTACCTTTAACCACGACCCTGGATGCTTGTTTGAGAAAGATGTTATGAGTGAAACCTATACAGCAGATAACTCGTTTAGCTTGCTGCTATCCAGTTCATTCCCACTCCGAGTGACTCCATAGAAGAGGGCAGAATTTACAAGGGCATACAATACTAAGAATTCAGCAGTGGTGAACTTCATGTGGCATGCGTTACATTTCCTGTTGCATTTTATCTGCAGCCTAAGAGGAAGGGGTCAAGGAGGCAGTGAATCTTTCCTGCAACTAATATTTTCGGGAACTGCAGAAAGAAACAAGTCCCGTGTTTAAAATCTTGGTGCGCAAGGTGACTTGAGAATAATCACACAAGGCAGGAGGATCTACACCAGCCTCTTATCTAGAGGTCACTGGAAATCCCACTCTGTGCCACACGCAACCAACAATCCCCATGGACAATTGTCACGGCATAGCCCTGCCCCCGATTCCATCCCTATCCCCAAACTCAAGCAAGGAACTGGACAGGCCTAGCAAAGAGGAGGTCATTCCATGACAGAACGCGTCCTCCCATGCCCATCTTGGGGAATGTCATTGATTCCAAATACCTACGTGATGCCAAGGACCAGGAAACTAGTTAAATGTTGAACCAATGGAAATGAAATGAAACTCTTTATCGATCCCCCAAACCTAATCCTATAGAAGCTGTTAAGTTGCTTCAAGGTCTGAATGCAGAAATAGGCCTCTAAGAAGTTTCTTGACTCGCGTTTGCTTTTGAAGAATAACAAACAAACAAAAAGACCCCACCCGCCAAGCCAATCCTGGGTCGCAGTGAACTTATGTCGGGTTTCCGAGGCTGTCACACTCTTGGGCAGGCCATAAATGTCATCATTCTCTCTCAGAGCAGCTGGTGGGTGGGTATCCAACATGTTTTAGTTGTCAGCCTGCTACTGACACTACAGCCACCCCAGGGAGTCTTAAAGCGCAGCATGATAACATCATAAACAAATGAACAGGAGTCGACAATAGTCAACTACAAGTTTGAGAAGCATAAAAACCAGGGCGCTTTTTTTCACCCTTTCATTCTGCGGTCTTTCTTCATACTCCCATCCCCAAATGCCTCCATGTTTCCACATATTTCAATAAAAAAAAAAATGGAACAGTCAATGCCTAATCTTCATCCAATGGCCACAGTTCCAAGGATGATGAATAATGAGATATTTGCCAGGGTGATTGAAATTCTCCTAAGATCTTTCAGATTCTTAGTTACGTTGCAAATCTACAAATTTGTGGTCTGTGCATTGATGCCCATGTGGCAGACAAAAATTGGACCCATTACCATGGAGTCCATCTCAACTCAGAGAGCTCACTGTTCCATAAGACTTTCAGGCTGAATATATGCATACTATATACCAAGCATGCCAATTCATCGATTCAACAGAAATACATTCGTATGGACACCAAGGACACACACATGAATATGTATAGAAACACAGCCCTCAATAACCCAAACAGAAAACCATCCAAAGTCTCTTAGCAGTAGAAGGATTATACCAAGTGTGCATAGTCCTACAATGGAATGCTATACAGCAAAGAAAATGAGTCAGTTATTAAAACGCACAAGACAGATGACTATAAGGTTGAGTAATCATTAGGTTGACCCCAACCATGGTATTTTCAATCACCCCATATGCTTGTAAAAGTTGGATCATGAAGAAGGGAGACTGAAGAAGAATCCATGCATTTGAATTGTATTGCGGGTGAAGAATGGTGAAAGCATCATGAACTGCTAAAGGAGTCAACAAATATGCCTTGTAAGTAGTATAGTCAGAATGTCCCTTAGAGGCAAAGATGCTAAGACCTCACCTCATGTACGCCAGACATAGTGTCAGGAGAGAACAGTCCCTAGGGAAGGACATTCTGCTTGGCAAAGTGAGGTGGCAATGAATAAGAGAAAGGTCCTTGTCCAGAGGAGTTGACACAGTGGTTGTCACAATGGTTCAACACGTAAACACAATTGTGAGCCTGGCTAGGTCCAAGCAGTGTTTCATTCTGTTGCACACATGGTATCTATGAATCAGAATGAACTCAAAGGCACTTAACAACAGCCACCATGTTGAATAAGATAACTCAGCCATACAATGACTGCACCTGGATAATACTTAGAAAAAAGCAATCAGAGGTCATCTATAATTCTTGGAATAAAGGGCCATAGTTCCCTTTGGTACGAAAGGATGAGGGGGTGATTGAGAGAGGTTCTATGAGCTATTTCCTGACTTGGATTCTACACCCGGGTATTTTGCCTTGTGAAAACTCATCAGACGGATCACTCACTCACTCCCGGTGCCATGTTGGGCACATACTAAGGAAGCACAGGAAGATGTGAGAGAAGTGGGGTTAAAAGTTTGGGACTGCAACAGGAACATGAAGCAAACACGTAAAGGGGGGTCGAATGGAAAATGGATTTGCACTCTAGTCCTTCACTCAATTCACAGTTAAGAAGTCTAAAACTTCAAGAGGATGAGCTCCCCCTCTCCCCCCGATGGCAGTGCACCTCTGAGATATATCCTCTCACACAAAAGTAAAAGCCAAATATATCAGAATGGCCACTATAGGCCCTCTTAAAACTGTGTTATTTGTTTCACTGTTTCTCAGGAAATGGAACTCTGGGGACATCTCAAATGACTGGAGGGGAGGGTAAGTATAGAGGGGTGTGAGAGATAAGAGGGAGATGATGTCAAGAAGCCCAGGAAGAAAAAGTTTGTTTGAAAACTTAATTAAGGAAGCAATTGTACAATTATGTTTGACATGGCTGAACTATGGTGTGATATGACATATGGATTCTCAAGTCACAGGGAAGAAGGAGGAGAAGGAGAAGAATAAGAAGAATAGAAGCATAGATCCAGGAATGAGTTCTAGGCTCCCATTAAATCTTAACTCCAACTTAAGAACAATTCATTCCTATATGGTGACCCTGCTCAATCACTCACCTTCATGAAATGACCACTGAGGACAAGGGTGCTGCAGCAAAGTGTGGTGAAGAAGTAGATGGTGCCCGACTATCCATCAGAATTGTATTTGGGGTCTTAAAGACTTGTATTCAAGGAAACAGCCATCTAAACTAGGAGTCAACTAAATCCACATGGAAGAAGCACCTCAGTTTGTATGATCTGAAAATGACAATTACAAAATTTGAAGATGGTGAAAAGTATCAGTGCTAAAATTATGAGCACCCCATTTTGTGGAGGGCTCTGGAAGACAATGGGAGTCCAAAATTCATCTTCAGAGTATCAAGTAAGACAGACCCACTGACACATCTGCTCTAGTCAAAGGCAAGAGTCCCGAACAGCCTTAATTATTAGGCAGAGACCATTATAGTCTTGATTCTGTTGGATCAGATGCTTGGCCAGTTGGCCTCCCTAGAGACTTGATGTGTGACTGTTCTGGGTGCAAGGATGTCTTCTTACTTGTTCCATGACAGAAATTTCTTCCCTGGCTTTTGTAATGTTGCTGGAAGTCTTTTCCCTCTCAGCATCATTCCTATCTTTGTCTTTGCACTAAATATGATCTCATCCCTACCAGTTTAGTGCAATTTGGTTTTCACTTTTTTTTCTGTTGGGTTCCCCATGTGTTAAGCACAGGAGAAGTGGATGTATCAATGATAATACCTGATACAAGGTGTTGATAGGGAATGTAGGGGTGGGGTGGGCTATAGGGAGGGAAATGGGATTTCAGAAGTAAATCATGAAGGCAGGAGTGGAGAGGGAGCATTAGAACTGATCATGATTGCACAGCTCATACTGAAGGTGATTTAAGGTGACTAAGGTGGAGGGGTGTGGGGGGAGGATGCTCTAGGATCGATGTGGAGGTAGTTGTAGAATTCCCCTTAATATGATTGAACGACTGAACTACGCAATTGTATGATATATAAGTTATGTGCCAATAAAACGGTTAGAGGTAAGAAAAGAAATTGGAGCTGAGCCCCGGTGGCAAAGTGGTTGAGTACGGGACTGCAGCCCACTGGTTTGGAGGTTCAAATCCAGCAGCAGCTCTTCAGGAGCAAGGCTGGGCCTCCCACCCCCACCAGAGGACAGAGGGGCCCCCCCCAAAAAAAACAAAAAACAAAACAAAAAGAAGAAACTTGAAGTAAAAACAACAAAAAAGAAAGTCTATCTTAAAAATTAGAAAAAGAAGCGTGTCTATTTTTTCAAGCCTAAGTATATATCTAAGTAGAAGTAACTGTGTCTTCTTTTTATGAAAAACATGCAATTATTTTTCTTTAGGTCTGTTTTCACATTCTAGAAATTTTTAAATCTCACCATTACAAAGACTCCCCAGTGTTTCCCATTGTTTGCAAAGATAGAATGGTAGGGTCTTAAAAGTGACATATCACCCTGTGTCACTTTACTGCAGCTGTTATGTGCTTTTTCTTCTTTTTATTTTCCCTGACACATGCCCCCTGACTGTTTAGCCCTGATATGGAGATTCAAAGTTTCAGATTAAAGCACCCCTGTCTCTCAGGTGGAATAAATATGGAAGCTTGACATGGTAAAGGCCTCAGATACTCTTCCAAGTTAAGTAGCCACTTCTTCAGACCCTGGATCCATTCTGAGCCACTCAGACCCACAAATACTGTCGTTGGGGCCAGCACACATGCCAGAAGCCCTTCTAACAATCTCCCTGAGACTCCTGACATCAGAGAACATTGCTCCAAGGCTAAGGCCCGGTTGGATTTACCTGCTGTTTCCTCCCACGCCCACCCACCCTTTCTTTCTCTAACCTAGCAGTTTCTGGGCAAAAAAGGTTTGCTCTTTCTAACCCAATGCTTGATTTCCTTACACCTCCCCCCAAATTCTCAATGGGCATCTACCATAATGATATTTTTTTCATCTTTATACTAAGAAGGATAGAGAGACCCCGTTGGTATGGACAGACGAGGTGAGAGGGAGCATGTGTCTGTGTAAGGAAGGTATCGGGAGGCTGCCAGTCCCTCACAACACAATCCCAGGAATGCAGCCGGTGAGCAAACACCTTTCAGCCTCATTGCTGCTAATGTGGGAGGGACAGAGTGGGGGAGGGAGGCTTGGGGGAACCATACAGAGAGCAGGCAGAAGTGGATGGGAGTCAACAGCACAAAGCACACTGCCACACAACCCCTTGCACAAAAAAATAAAGCCCTAAGGCCTCAAAGGATTGATAGAAAGAAACAGGGTTGGGGGCGAAGGTCAAGTCATGCTGAAGGATGTCTGAGGCTACAGGTGAAAAACGGTATCCAAAAGCAAGACAGTGACTTTTCTGGTGGACAGCCAATGTGTGGGTCAATGAGCTGTCCCGATAAGAAATTATGCATGGCAGCATTGGGCAAAACTGGCTATAATTCAGGTTAAGAAACCAGGTGCGGCCCTGGGTCCTCTGCTCTCTGTTAGTTTTCCACCTAGAGGAGTGAGATAGAGACAGCGGCTCACCTGAACCTAGTGAGGCTTTACTCTGGACACATGACCCTCAGAGATCTGGTTGCCTGGGCTCTGCCACTATTCACGAAAGTCTCTCTGCAACATACAGAACTGTGTTTACATGTTAGGCGGCCTGACACTGCCTGTTTAGTCTAGAGGATAGTTCCAGAGTGCTGGGCAGAAGCACAGCACACATGAGTGCTCCAGGCGACAGCTCCGAAGGCAGCAATACTTCAGGCCAAGTCTCTAAGATATCACTTGCCCGACTCAAGCGGAGGCATGTCAATCATTTCAAGACCAAGATTCATTTTCTCCTTTTCCATACAAGTTCCAAATGTGAAGATAGTGAAACGCAAGCTAAAGAAGAAACAACGTATCTCAACTTCACACTTGGCAAGACAGGCAATTTCACGCTGACCCCACGCCAATTAAAAAAAAAAACAACCCACCACCGCATCAACATTTCTTCTGGAGCTTATTCACGTTGTTCTAAAGAAATCCTTTGTAATAGATTTTAGACTAGTCTTTCCCCAAAGATGCAGGAAAGAATGTAATTCTTATCCACGCTCACTTACTTATATCAGCTTAATTATGACATTCAATTGCACAATTTTCACTTGACCGAAAGTCAACTATACTAATATTATGTAAATCTAGAGGATGGGCATGGAAATAAACTTGCTTAAAAAAAATCCCAAGAAACAACTAAACGTATCTGAATCCACATCACAAGGCCTGAATTCAAGAGCTACCTTACCTGACGAACAAAGCTGTTTGAGGTAGTGTCAGACGAGGTGCTCCCATCTGATCCTTTAAATCGGTTTTTTCTTCTAGCTCCTTTTCCGTATGACTACAAAGAAAGAGAAGGGAAAAAAATTAAAGAAAAAGAAATTATTACTAGAACTTTTCATAGGACAATGCCAAAGTCAAAACAAGGAATAAATTGCCACTCGGTAGGCATAGATAGGAAGTTATGAATTCTTATTGGAATCATAAAGTAGTATACCAACTCCCTGAGTGTGTCAAGAGGAAAAGTTTCCAGACAAAGAATTTACAGATGGATGAGTCAAAACAACCTGGGGGATTTGTAAATATGTTAATGGAGAAGAGGCAAAATCTACTGAACATCAAGCATTTTAAAATAAGCATTTAGGACTAGATAGTGACAGGCAAGATGAATTGATTTCCTAATAGCATGAGGCCAAGAACAAACATGGACAAATAAAGTGTCCTCTTTTCTAGTGTGTCTACAGTAATGACAAAAGCACTAAAAACGAGCTATGAGATGATTTAGATGGAGCTCTAGGCACAGAAAATAAATCGCTGCAAATAGTATGCCTTAAAATACAAATGAAAAATAGTTCAACCCTGGGTTTTAGAGATAAATGCTCATTGGTTGCAATACAGTTTATAACCGGCCATGAAGAACGGTCTTCAGTTCTTTAAATATCAGTCTTCTTATTTTTAAAGTGGGGGCATTAATTTCTCACAGGGATGTTGCAAGTATTTTATGAGGGCTATTGAATTACAGCAGGTAGCATAATGTTTAGCACATGGTAAAGATTAAAAATTGGTATATATATATATATATATATATATATATATATATAGTACCTTTATCCTCTAATATAAGGTGACCAAATTATCTGTCAAGGCATCTAGTTTTACCACAAAAACTGCATAAAAAAATGTCCTGGAGAACCCGGCTTATGGTTGAGGCTATACAGTAATATCCACATAAGGCAGATACTCTTTAATGTAACAGAGGGGGTGGGATTTCATCTTATGCCCTGTGGGCATGCTATCAGGAACAGCCAGACCCTGGATAGGTCATCCGGCTTGGACATGTAGAGGATCCGTGGAAAAGACTAAAAATCCTTCATAAGCAGAGGCAAGAAGCCCTCAGGAGTTCTGACATGAACTGGTTCAGGACAAGACCAAGCTTGGTGTATGGGATTTAGGGTCACTGGCTTATGAGGTTTGCAAAGGGGGGGTGCGGCAAATTGGGCACACGTGCTTTAGAATGATTGGATTGATAGATAGTATTGAATGATCAGAATGTATGAAATGTGTTTATTTTCAAGACACCTCCCTGGGATTTTTAAAATGCTACTTTGTTATGTTTTATATATTCATCTGGCTCTCATTAAATTGGAAATATCTCATAAACCATAATATACATGGCATTTGGGTTAGTTAAAATCTATTACAAACATTTGTGTTATGAGTAATTTGGAGGAATTTGCAATCAGTGAGGGGATGATATAATCTTAAGGGGGTAAAAAAAAAACCCCAAACTTAAGTTTGCTCTCCTCCAAGTTTCTATGGATTTATATAAGGCAAATGTGTTTCCAGGGCACTTGATTAACTTCATAAAAGCAAAGACTACAGAGGCTGCCCTTTCATAATGCAATGAACAAGGTTCTCTTCACTTAACAGCTTATTCTTCTGACTTAAGTAAACATTACTCAGTAAACTGTTGAAAAATAACATTCTTCCGACAATGTTCTTTTCCAATTATGCAAAGGTTTGGACAGAGGAGTCTTCCAAGACGTAAGAAAGCTAAAATTAAAGCATGAAACGTTTCTGAAAGTATAAAACTTAAAAAAAAATTTTTTTTACATTATTCCTTATGAAAAATAAACACTTGTTATCTTGCGGGCACTTTTAAGACCTATAGTGATCCCTCAAGGAGGCGATTTTAGGGCCAAGGGGTCCCTTATCCACATGACAAGCATGAATTCATCTGCTTTAAGAAAGAAGATGAGTGATCGCTTCTCATGATTGACAAGCCATCCCCAGCGCCATTTGGAATGGGAGGGGAACAGCTTCAGCATTCTATCACTGCCATTAGTGTGCGCATTTCGATAAGTCTCACTCACTCTTCAGCTGCTGCAGTATGCAACCTTCTTCATAACCAGTTACTCTTTCACACCATGAGAGCCGCACAGTGTCTGAAACAGGGGTCCTCAAATCACTGCCCGCGGGCCACATGTGGCCCGCTGAGGACATTTATCCATCTTCCCAGGTGATTTTGTCACTGCTGACTGTCCTGCTTACGAACCTACTCATTCCGAGATTGCAATGAATTTTTTCATAGTTTTGAGGCTCTAAAAAAAAAAAACATAGTTCAGTCCTCCAATGGTCTGAGAGACTGGCCCCCTGTTTAAAAAGTTTGAGGACCCCTGTAAAAGATATTCATTTCCAGAGGAAGCCGTCCTCCTCCTCGGCAGGAAGTTAAAACCCTCTGCTGTAGAGGGGACCCCACGCATGAGATGGTAGAACTGTGGTCCACGGGGGGGGGGGGGTGGGGGGGTGGGGGGTAGTGGGGGGTGTTGATGGCAATTCAAAACCAAACTCACTGCCATCAAGTCAATTTGACTCACAGCAAACTGAGGGCAGATTAGAACCAAGAGTGTGCACCTTTAAGGGAATGGAAAGCCTCCTCTTGTCCAGCAGCTGACTGATGGCTTCACACTGTTGCCTTTGCAGGTGCCACCCCACTCCAAACCCACCTGGGCTCCTTTCTTGATGTGTGCGTAGTTCGAACAATCTGCTCTCAACTACCAACCAAATGATTGGTAGTGTTGTGGAAGAAGAGTCTGGCAATCTATGTCCATCAAGATTACAATATGCTTCCATAAAGAGTGCAGCCAAGAAAGTTCTGTACACCACCGGAAAGTGTCTACAATTGCCTGGAGTCAGAATACCCGCAATAGCAACAACTGTTTTTCACTTGTTTCATTGTCTTTCTACTCCAACATTGCTGACTGCTAGTCTTTTGGTTTGTAACTGAGTGCAAACCACTGAAACCGCTCCGGGGAGCTTGTTAAGATGTTTTAAAAGTCTCACCAACTCTTTTCAGGCCTTGGGAGTACTGTGCAAGAAGAGTTTTATTTTGTTCGATGTGTAGAAGCCAGAACAATTATAGTTTCTAACTGTAAAAGGGCAGTTTGCACACTGGAAATCTATGAACCACAGAATGATTGCAAGCAAAGAAGGCATTGTTTAGAGAAATAGCCCAAGAGAAACATACTGTCATTGAAACCAGTCAAATTCATGATGAAAGGTGTATTGAATGAGCAATTTGTCATGCTGTAACAGTGTCATCACTAATCCATATTCATCATGTATCACACTTCTTAAAAAACAAAACAAAGAGATATGTTCAAGGGTGTTTCTCTCTTCCTATTAGACTAATTTTAGCGATAAGTTACCTTAGGTATAGACAGATTGATCAACAACTAGCTTTTTTACAGAAAACAATCTTAGGCCAAGAAACAAAATAAAATTTTTTGGAAAGTCAAGAGTTGGCTTCTATGTGCTTTTAAAAAAAAAAGTCAGTGAAAAAGTATGCTGTTGTTACAAAGCAAATGTTCCTTAAAATTAAATTCACTTTACTGTATTGCCTTGCTATTTTGCTTGCTTTGCAGTCTTGAAAATAAAACTAGAGTGTTTCATCTGAAAAAGATGGGAAAAATAAAAAGGAGAGTCAAGACTAAGCATCCCTTCAGTGAAAATAAGATGGGTAAGATAAATGTTCAAATAGCAAGCTGACTAAACTGGGAATGAAGTATGAACTGCTTGGTTAAATGGTTACTTCAAATGCAACTCAATTAAAGACCAATCATTTTTCTCAATTCTTTTCCTTGATACCATTCTTAGCCCTCAATAAGTGAAATGGGATATGGGAACAAAAAGGGAGAGAGAAAAGGGGTTTGTGGTCTGACCCCAAAGCAAAGTGTTTTAGGAAGATTCTTCCTTACGAAGGCAGACATAAGCTCCTCCTGGGAACACAGTCCCCAAACCAACTCGTGTCCATGTATTAACTATTCACTTTATGAAATAAGCATCCCTGGGGGGGCACCATGTCTAAGCTTTCAGTTGCTCTCTTAGAGGTTTGTGGTGCAAATCCACCAGGCCCTGTCACCACAGAGTTACCCGATGCCTGACTCCTGTTAAAACAACAGCCAAGAAAACCCTACGGGGCAGTTCTACTTGGCAGCAGGGAATCACACTAAGGGTCTTTCATGGCGTGTGCAAGAGAAGGGTGAAGAAGAAGGTTAACCTGGGCTTCTGCACAAGTCACCTCCCCCCAGGTACATAAAGAACTCTACATAGGACCCTATGGTGTAATCATAAAATGTATTTCCCTGTCATTGTTAAAGTGCCCATAGACTATTTGTAGAATGTGGAAGCACCCCTCAGGAACCAAACACATGCTGCCAACACCACTATTATTAATCACTAATATTAACACACAGTGTTCATATTTGTACATCTTCCCTTTGAAGTGACCAAGGCAACAGCCTATCGTCTTATACAACTCAAAGGAATAGAACAGAGCAGCAGGCCAGTGAAATCTTCCCTTTCCCCCAAACAAAGAAGATGCATGAAAAGGTACAGAAAATTAAAACACTAGCTAGGCCTCAAAGTCCTCCTCTGGTCAGAGAGTCTGACTTTCAAGACACACCCAGCAATTGATTGGTAGGCTTTTACAATTTCTCCCCCACCTCATCAAAGAGGTATAAACGAACACAGTGAATGCACCCGAACAAAAACACAAGTCAGGAGGAAAGCGAGGGTGGCGAGGTTTTTAGCAAAACAATCAAGTGCAGAGGCTGTGACCACAATGTTTGGAGATTGCAAAAGATGGACTTGTAACACAGACATAAAAACATTTCTGGAAAACGGTGTCAACTTGGTCAAGGGCCACAGGAAAAGGGCTGCTGCTCTTTTGAGATAAAAGCTCCTTGCTGCGGCAATTCAGGATGTTGCCATTACCAGGCTATATTACTACAACATGCTTAAAAGCATCTGGCAAAGTCAGCTGGGGTGGAACCAGCTGGGATCGGTTGCTAGGAGCAAAACAAACAGGCCCTCTGGTTATTGTCTGTTCATTTTCAGGTATGGCTGGAGGTGCCGGGTACATGTTCTTGGCAGCCTGCTTTGCTAAGACCCTGCTCTTGTTCTTTGTGCACTTCCTCTTCACTCCTACCCCCAAGCCCTTTCACCTGCCTCCTATCCTCCCAGCTTTGTTGGGGCAACGTCTATTTGTGAACTACTAGGTCTGTCCTTTAGAACAGTGATGTCTAGGAGAAAGATTACGTCAATCATAGGAGAACTTGAGTTTCTAGAGCTACAGTATAAAGAGCCAGAGGCGAGATTGTCATTACACTAGATAGATGATAGATAGGTAGATGATAGAAAGATAGAAAGACAGATAGATATAGATGACCATTTCAGCATGTAATCAGCATATAAATTATTAGGGAAATGTTTTTTATTTTTATTTCATATGAAGACTTTGGGATCTGGTGTCTTCACTATTTCTAAGCCATGTCCATTTGGACATTTCAAATGTTCAGTCGCCCCATGAGGCTGGCGCGACTGGACTGGGCAGTGGGGAGCTAGGGCTTTGGATTGTAACTCAACAGGTTACCTTGAAAGGAGTGTGTGTGTCGTGCAAGTCAGAATGTTCTTGAATCTGCCGTCACATTTTTCATGGAGAAGCGTATGTATTTCGTGTCCTTTAGCACAGAATGCCTCAGGGAGGAGCTGGAATGTAGGACAACGAACCCTGCCAGGGCAGGAATATTGACACAAAAAATGAAATATGGACAGTCTTCCGATCTAAAAGTTTTTTGTGGTCCCTACAAAAACACCAGCACCGCAGCCTGGAGGTGAAAAGAAAGTGGATTCTTAAAAATCTGTGATTGCTTCGAGGTTTCACATGGAAATGGAAATGGATTTGACTATTATTACTCAGAGCTGCAGACAAAGGGGAATTCTCCTTAACCAGTCCCTTTCGACCGCTGGCCTGTCTGGATCACACAGAAATGCATCAGACAGCTTTGCCACGTTCCACACAGCCCCGTCACGCTTTGATTCAGGATATATAATATAAACAAAGCACTGTGTCTCTCGAATAACGGATGTGCTGGAAAAAAAAAAAACACCGCTCCAGTAAAATTGCTTTCATTTTGCAAAGGTTACGAAAGTCAGGGAATTGATGGGGGCTGATGCAGTTGAATATATGTACTTCGTGTCATGTGATTAAAACCCGGTCGATTGTTTTTTCTCCCCCTTCTCCCATACCGAAGCAATCACTTTCCAATTCCTGCAGATTGATTCCATCAAATGTCTCCTGCCTTTAGCCCTGGTAACCATTTCAGTAGCATGTTCAGGATTTATCACCTCTCCTGTCTATGCACAGGGTTCTAAGAAGCTGCCCTGTAGAGCACAGTGGTTCTTAACCTGTGGGTCACGACCCCTTTGGGGGTGGTGGTGGAACGACCCTTTCACAGAGGTGGCCCGATCACAACAGGAGCAAAATGACAGTGATGAAGTAGCAACGAAAATAATTTTATGGCTGGGGGGGGGGGGGGTGGTCACCACAACATGAGGAACTATATTAAAGGGCCGCGGTGTTAGGAAGGTTGAGAACCACAGAGCAGCGGCCGCTGTACGTCTTCTGAATGAGCAGCTACAGCCAGCCCAGGGGTTCAGAGTAGAACTCTTCCATCGGCTTTTGGTTTGGGTTTGGTTTGCTTGACGGCTGTGGTCTTTCAGAAGCAGATTCGCAGATCTGCTCTAGAAGGTGCCTGTGGATAAATTCCCAGCCACCAAGCTTCCTCTCAGTCATAGAGCACTGGACCATTTGAGCCACCCAGGAATTCCCTGTAAGGACACTGCAAGGTCAAAAGTCTCCAGGACACGCCTGAGATCGCCTGGTCAGTCTTGTGCCGAAGTGAGACAAATCTGTATCCTTATCTCTTTTGAAAGTAGGGATTCGCGTAAAACTTTGAAATTGGCTTTTTGTGTGGCCTCACACTCTAAGGAACTCTCTGGAAATCTCTTTCTTCAAAGCTTTTCTCAAACCTGGCCCCTTCCATGAGATCCTAACAACACTCCAAATAGAATATGTGGAAGCCTTATCTACACTTCTCTTATGGCCTCTGTCATGCAATTGTTTCATGTTTTTTGAGGTTTGTAGCTACGGGAGCATACATTCTTTGAAGACAGAAATCGAGTCTTCACGGTTGAAATTATTTCTCATGGCAGCTGCACAACCAGCATGAATTAGGTTAAGTGATATGAACCCTTATGTAAAACTAGTATCTCCTATTTGAATACCTTATTTTAATCATGCCTTATGACATACCTAATTCAGAACTCCAAGCATTCAGGAGGTTTATGAAAAAATACAAATTTTTAGAATTTCTTCAGTCAGATCAAAGGGGGAAAAAAGACCTTTCCTTTCTTTTTTTGTAATTAAATACCTTTCTTTTTTTAAAAAAAATCATTTTATTAGGGGCTCTTGCAGCTTTTTTTTCTTTTTTAAAATCATTTTACTGGGGGCTCATACAACTCTGATCACAATCCATCCATCCATCCACTGTGTCAAGCACATTTGTACATCTGTTGCCCTCATCCTTCTCAAAACATTTGCTTTCTTCTTGAGCCCTTGATATCAGTTCCTCTCTTTTCCCTCCCACCCCTTCCTCCTACCCTCATGACCCTTTAATAAATTATATCTTTTTACCATAACTTAAACTGGCTTTTGTCAATATTTTCTTTTGTCACTATTCAAAATGTTCATCCTGGAAGAAGCAAGGTCCCCGATTATGCTTCATTCTCATTTATCTTGGCAAGTGTTTCAAGAGAATCTGGAGTCTAGAACACAAGGGACAGGCAAGAATTCAGATCCTCTGGCAGAGCTAGAAAATGCGCATAGTCCTCTGCTGGTGAAGTGAAACAGCCCCAGGTCAATTCTAATCTAGCTGCCTCAGCTCACATGAAAGAAGCGGACTTCTGATGATACACATTCTTGGGTTCACCATCCTCCCCACATCTCAAATCAAGGTGGATGATGTGTTCCAAATGAACATGTTGATTTCTCAGTGGTTAAAACAAAAGTTTCATATAATGTGGCAACTATGCTACTTGAATCACCACAACTCTGGTAGCAAAATATCTGCAGCAAGTCATTTCAATCTCCCAGGGACAGAATAGACTTTAATGGCAGTGAATACACACGCATACACACACACACACACACATACAATACATAAATTATATTTTTTTCTCACCCCTGCACCCATTGCTATTAAAACTGGATAAATGCTAAAATGCTCACACATTTTAAAAGCTGACAAATGTCGGTCTGTAAAGCAACAAGTCAATATTGTTTAGGATGAGGCATTTCTTTTAAAAAAAAAACAAAACACAGGATGCCTGAAATGTAGTCCTAGACTCCTTTTGAATCACTCTCCATTCGACCCACAGCTCTTAAGTCTTAATTAAGTCCTTTCCCTGCTGGGATAAAAGTTGCGGAAGTCGTTACTCGGAGACCTGAAAGTGTCTGTAATCCAAACTGTACCTGCCAAAGCCTTACATAAATGCCACCTTATCTTTTGCCTGACGCCCAGAACTGGCATCTTGGGTTTCACAAAGGACAGCAAACCTGAATCCCCCTCCTACCCCCCACCACCTAGAAACTGCGAAGACGCATCAGAAAGTGGTCCTGGATATTGTCATGGCTCACATTTCACGGACAAAAACCCCAAAACTTTCTCGTCTCCAGATCGCTCTCTGTCTTTAAGGGAGAGGAACTCGGGATCCAGCGCTCCCCAGGACCGGTCGGGAGGAACTGTCAAGGCGCGTTGCCTCCCGCTCCCTGCGCGGAAAACAGGTGGGTCCGAGGTTCTAGGAAAAGGGGCCCGGCGCCCCCACTCACCTACCTCCGCCCACCCACCTTCGCTACCTCAAACAGAAACAAACCCCCCTCGGGCTGGGACTCGGGCAGAGGATCTGCGTCTGGGCACGAGGTGCGGGCGGCACAGCCCCCGCTCGCTCCGGACTCACCATCTTGAGCAGGTCCAGTCCGCTCGCCTGGTTCATGTCTCTCCATGTGCCTCTCCCGGGAAGGGGCGAGGAGAGCGGACGCGGGCAGCCCGGGAGAAGCCTCTGAAGACCGGGTGGTCTCCCTTGCCCTCTCCCCCTTGCAGAGGGTGATCGGGGTGGGGGTTGGGGGGGGGGGGGGGG
>PVJH01025560.1:0-31336 GCA_004026705.1 Nesogale talazaci
GGACCAGGACAAATTGGTAAAAAGCGGGACGTCTGGTGACCTTACGTGACTAAGGGGATGGGGACGTGATGGGATGGGGAAGGGGAGGGAAGAGGTGGGTGAGGAGCTGCTGCCAGTGTTGAGCTCTCAGACTGGAGGGGAGCACCTGGGCGAGGGCTGGACCGTTGTTCGCTATAACTGGCACGTAGCTCATAAACATTCTTTGCCATCTGCTCAGCGAGCAGTAAACATGACCTTCAAGGAAACAACATGCAATAGACAGCCATGCAACAGTTGGTATGCGAACCTCTTTCGGTTCAATGATGACGACACCAAAGACACCCGGGCCAGTGAGCCAGTATGAATCGCCCTGGCACATCTGAGTCTGAGCCCTGTCTCAGGGCAGCCCCTGGCTTGGGAGGAAGAACCAACAACAGGGAAGGGGCGGGAAAGGAGGGATCTTAACAGCTGGAGTAACCTATTGGAGTTTTTCCTTTTTTTAAAAATCTCTCAGGCTGAGCCCTGGAGGCGTAGTGGTTGTGTGCTGGACTGCAGCCCACTGGGTTGGAGGTTTAAATCCAGCAGCAGCTTTCAGGAGCAAGGCTGGGCCTCCTATTCCCACCACCAGAGGGCAGGGATGCCCCCCCTAAAAAAAAAAGAAAAGAAAAGAAAAAAAATCTCTCAAAATACTGATGCTACAATTGGATCAGTGATGCATCATGTACATGTAGACTTCCCCCGCGAAGCCACCTGGGAGACACAGGCAGGATCGTCCTTGGCATTTTTTGAAACTAAGGCTTCCGTGTTTGAGGCTGCTCTTACCATGATGGTGGCTGTGGCTGTGGCGAACTCTCCCCCTCCCCAGCACTCCCCGATGTTGGGGCAGCGGGCCTCCTCGCACACCTGTGAACAGAGAGGCCGGAGTACCGTGAGGTTGAAAGTTCTCACCTGGGGAGCCACTAGGGAGGAGGAATTTCCAACTGGACATATTTATGAAAAAACTTCACTATTCGAAAAATGCCGTGGAGATCCGGGCGATTCCATTTTAAAATTAAATGTTATGCGAATATATAGATTCTAAATGCACAGGTGGAAAAGTCTGAACCGTAAAAATATAGTTTCGGGCTGAGTCCCGGTGGCCTAGTGGTTGTGCACGGGACTGTGGCCCACTGGGACAGAGGTTCGATTCCAGCTCCACGGAGCAAAGGCTGGGCCTCCTACTCCCACCACCTGAGGGCAGTGATGCCTCCCCAAAGGGGAAAAAAAACATAGTCGCACATTCAATTTATACTCTTTCTGACAAGCTTGTATTTCGTTTGCAAAATAAAGCCAAGTAATTTCAAGAACAGCAAAAACGAAAACACCCCTTTTCCCCAAGTTGCAGGAAAAGATGACATATTTTTATAGGGCATACCTTTAAATAAGAGGGTCAGAAATACAACGGCTTTTTTCTCTTTAGCAAAGAAAATGGTTTTACATTTATGTCTATTATTGGTAACGACCTTGCACAAACTCTTTATTGACCTTCCCTGTTTTGTTATGTGCATATTGAATATTAATCTTTAAGTCACCCGTGCTAGATAAACACCCTGGCTATTGGTACAGAGGGACGTAAACACGTGCGCACACTCACTGTGTGAAGGTTTAAGTTCCGCAATGTGCTTTTCAGCTTGTTGTAATTTTTCCCCATGGGAATCTCTGTCTTAAGCCATGGCGGCAACCTTAACCTAAGGAAGACCAAACGTGACCTGTTAGGAAACAACGTACAGCCAGCAGCCACCCTGCTGCCCCATCGCCATCCCTCGCTAAGGATTTCCGAGCTGAGCCCTGGTGGCGTGGTGGTTGTGTGCAGGACTGCGGCCCACAGGGTTGATGGTTCCAATCCAGCAGCAGCTCTCCAGGAGCAAGGCTGGGCTTCCTACTCCCACCAGGGCAGTGACCCGGGAAGAAAAAAGAAAACTTAAAAAAAAAAAAAAGAATTTCCCTGTAAACGTGGTTTCGGAGAGAGAAGCATATTTAGACTTGTTCCAACAACTTTAAAAAATACTAACAATGGGGCTGAGCCCCGGTGGCGTAGTGGTTGTGCGCGGGACTGCGCTCCAGGTTTCCATAACGAAACTCTTTACAGGAGTCTCTCTCTCTCTCTCTCTCTCTCTCTCTCTCTGTCTCTCTCTCTGTCTCTCTCTCTGTCTCCACCAGGACCTGAGTCTACAGAAAGACTGGCGAGTAAAACAATGCGATGGTTTTGAACAGCCAGCAGAAAACGATTCCGAGCCAACCACCACCAAATGGAAAAAAGCTACTTAGAGTCTAGTCTCCTCGGCCCCCTCTCCACCCCCTCCCCCGACTTCCACTCATTTGGGATCTAGAAATCGTGGGAGGAAACCATCTCCCCAACCAGTGTGCCGATGCACAAACCTCCCTCCACCATTCTTTTGAATGAGAGCCAGGTGTCCCGAGAGGGTCACCTGGGAACGGACTGGGAGGGGCAGCGCGTTAGAGCGTCAGCCTGAGGAACCCCTAACATACATTGAAAGGTCCGAGTGCACAGGCGGTCCCGATGCTGGGAAGACAAGAGGTGACGGTGGTGCAGGCTGGGGAGGGCCCCGAGAAGCTGCCACAGGGGATGGAGAGAGACAGAGTCTACCCCCCACTCCTGACCTGTTCTGCGGCGTTGCCTCTGTCATCGCTTCCTCCTACTGACTTAAGCTACCTGGAACAAGCCTGAAGTTTAAAAAACACACTAGCCCCCGCTTACACCTGGGAAGGGCAACAAGAGGCATCGTGCCGTGAAAACGGTCTCGACGCTCCGACTACCTTTCTCCTTTCTGGCGTTTTAGGCTTCCTTTATAGTGGTCCCAGGTACTCTTGTCTGCAAGGTCGCTGGATACAAAATCTTGAAGGTCTGGTCCGCTCTGTAGAAATGTCTTCTTTTCATCGGGCAGGGAACTTAAGGTTCGGCCAGGGCTGCATAAGAATCTTCCCAAAACCTAGAGAAAGAGTTCATGACACGCTCTCGCTTCTTTCGGATAGCTTTGTTTTAATCCACGCTCCTATCTAAAACAGAGGGTAAAAGCAGAGAACTGGCACTGAAATCCTGGCGGCCCACTCAGAAACTCTCTAAGTAAGCCCCGATGGATTTAGGCTCAAAGATGACAGTATTCTCAGAGCAGAGAATACCAGAGGGATGTTTACTTGTGTTTCGTCGACTGTGTAAAGGCATTCGGTCAACTGTGTGGCTCGTTATAACCTATGGATAACACAGAGAAAAATGGGAATTTGAGCACACTGTTGTCTCATGAGGCGCCTACACAGGGACCAAGAGACAGTTGTGCAAACAACAAGGAAATTCCGAGTGGTAAAAAGTCGGAAGGGGCTGGGGGGAAGGGGGTCAGGGTTGTGTCCTTTCACGCTATTCAATCTGTCAGCTGAGCAGATAATTCCAGAAGATGGGCCCTCTGAAGAGGAACAGGAGGACTGGAGGGAGGCTCATTAACAAGTCGTGACATAGAGGTGACACAGGTTTGCTTGTCGAGAGTGAGGAAGACTTGAAGCCCTTGCTGATGAAGATCAAGGAATGTAGCCTTCACTATGGATTGGGACCCACTGCAAAGAAGACACAAGTCCTCTCACCTGGACTGATCAATGACACACAGAGAAAGACGATGTCAGGGGTGTCCTCGTGCTTGGATCCACAATCAACACTCACGGGAGAGGTCAAGAAACTGAATGACGCTGAAGTGGGCAAATCTGCTGCACGAGATCACATTAAAGTCCTGAAGAGCAGGACGTCACTTTGAAGAGGAAGGTTTTCCTGCCCCAAGCTCTGGTGCTTTCTGTGGCCTCCTGTGCCCGTGAAAGTCGGACACTGACCGAGGAAGATCCCAAGGGGTCAACACATTTAAACTGCGGTGCAGTCAAGAAATACTGAAAATACTGTGGGCTGCCTGGAGAATAAACAAGTCTGTCTTGGAAGCAGTACAGCCAGAATGCTCCTTGGAAGCAAGCATGGCAAGCCACCTCTCAGGACACGCTATCAGGAGAGGCCCGTCCCTCGAAAAGGACATCAAGCTCGGTAACGAAGAATGGAAGCAAAAAAAAAAAAAACAAAACACACGAGGAAGACCCATGACATGCTGCATTCGCCTGTATATAGGGACGCTATCAGTCGTATCCAGCTCTGCAGCATCTAACAACAGAACGAACCTGGCTGTGTAGGAGGAAGTTTGGCTACTAGTTGCAAGGGCCGTTTGCACCTGACCATCCTTCCACAGAAGAAAGAAGAGACAGCTTTCTGCTCTGAGAAAAACTACAGCCTTGGAAAAGCCAGAGGGGTGGTTCTAGTCTGTCCTCCAGGGTTGCTGGGGTGGAATGAACTCGATGACTGTGCGCTGGGTTTTGGCTACTTCTCTAAGTTTGGAATCTAAGAAGAAAGATAGGCTGAGCCCCGGTGGCGTAGTGGTTGAGTGAGGGACTGCGGCCCACTGGCTTGGTGGTTCAAATCCAGCAGCAGCTCTCCAGGAGCAAGGCTGGGCCTCCCACTCCCATCAGGGGGCAGTGATGCCCCCAAAAAAAAAAAAAAGATGAAAGAGAATGCAAAGCAGAACAAACCCAAATCTGAAAAAGAATGGGAGTTCCTGCTGATTGTTACATTTGGGGAAGATCTGGAAACCTTTCGCTGTGGTTAACTTATGTCACAAGCATAACCTGAAATGAAGTTCCTGTGCGTGCCCATCACAGGCCCTGAATTGAAGGACGCGACGTGGGAGCAATACAAAGAATCCGGGCCTTTGGCCTCGAGGCATGAACAAGCATGTGTCCAGAGATCTGAGACATTTCAGAGTTCAATGGAACGAACCACTGCAGGGAAACACTTAACAAGAGTGCCTGTCGGGGCGCGGCCCGATTGCTACGGCGCTGTTCATGCCCCCGGCTCAAAAAGCCAGTGTGCGGGTTCGGAAGTAGCGGTACAGGACCGGGTCGGTATCCCGAGGTGCAGGCAACGCTTCACTATCGGCGCCACTCAGGGATCCCTGGTGAGCCCAACAAAAAGGACCTATCTGGCGTGTTGGGGTCGTGCCTCGATAAATGCAAAAACAAAGCACTGGGATCAGCAGGAAAGCAAGTCCTTCACGTTGAAAAGAAACCCAGAGCAGACGCTTATGGGACTTCAGGAGGACTGAATACGGCGTATGTAAAATGTGGACCATTTATCATCGGCCATGGCGAGGGGATACAAGACCAAACTGCTCACGTGCCACCCTGCTCTGCTTACCGGGGGTCGCAGGGTGCGAGCGGCTGCCCCGCAGCGCAGAGACATGCCCTCGGAAGGTCTAGCGAGGTCCTGAAGCGCAGGGGTAAGAAGCAGAAGCCCGGGAGAAGACAGATCGATAAACCGTCGCTCGATTTATGACAGCCTTGTACGGCGACCGTGGGGGCCTCTGAAAGTGGAATTGGTCTGTAATTAGCTGCTTTAGCCTTAAGGGCGTCGCGCACGCATGACGCAACACGTAGGGCTCCTACGGGCTACAAAAGCGTGATGACGAAAGACGCTCGCTCTTTGCCGCATCCGCTGCGAGGTAAGGGGTTTGTGAGTTCCACGGGCCGGGGAATCGGGAGCCATCGGCTCTGGGGGAGCCGTCGGCGCGAATCTGGCGCAGGCATGAGTGATTTCTGGTTGTTCCCCTGCGCGGCGAGCGCAGTCTCGGCCTGGCGGCGCCAGGATTTAAGCCCCGTTCTGGCTTCTTAGACCTTAGGCCCTTCCCCGCGTCTTCTCGCTATTCCGGGATGGCCAGGCTGGGTGGGACTCTTCGGCCTGGGGGGGGAAAGAAACCGACTTCCGACTTGACGGCCCCAGCCCCGAGCTCCCAACGCTGTTTGGAAGCTGCGCCTCCCCCGGGGACGCGAACCAGTGACTGGGGCGTGGGTGCCTTTCCTTTCTCCCGGGGACTCCTGCCCGGCAGTCTTGGGCGGAGCGGGCGCCCGCGCGGGGCGTGGGTGGGAAGCAGACCCGGAGCCGAGCCGGCTTCCTTAGCTCCGCTGTTTTTTTTCCAGAATGAAGACCATTCTCAGCAACCAGACGGTCGACATTCCGGAGAATGGTAGGCGCATTGCTTTTGACTTGCCCGCGCCCGGCCCCTCGCGCGCGTTCTGCGTCCTCACCATTTTGCCCTCTCTTGCAGTCGACATTTCCCTGAAGGGGCGCACGGTCATCGTGAAGGGCCCCAGGGGAACCCTGCGGAGGGACTTCAATCACATCAACGTCGAACTCAGCCTCCTGGGGAAGAAGAAGAAGAGGGTGAGCGGGCGTCGGGGCACCAGGGCCATTCCTCCAAAATTGCCCAGCTGTGGTTCCTAGGAATGAGAGGAAAGCTTGGTTCAGTTTTCAAGATCATCCTGTATTGTGTTCCCTTCCGTTAAAAGTGGTGTTTTTCATTTGGGCTAATCCAAGAGTTTTAGAGTTAATGGCTGGACAGATAAACCATTGTATTTCAAGTCAATTTTTTTTTTGTACGAGAAAGAACTTTATATAAAAACCAGTTGTATATTAAAACAGCCCAGTCCAGATCACAAGACTATTTCTAAAGAAAGCTCTCTTAAACCTTTTTTTGTTCCCTTTACCAGCTTCGAGTTGACAAATGGTGGGGAAATAGAAAGGAACTGGCTACCGTCCGCACTATCTGCAGTCATGTACAGAACATGATCAAGGGTGTGACACTGGTGAGCAGATTGGTCAAGCCGGGCTGGGGAGTCTGAGTTGTACCTTTTGAATATAGGGTAGTCGCAGAATGGGTTATAGTTGCAATTAGTGAGTTAAAAGTGAACTCTGGGCTGAGCCCCGGTGGTGTAGTGGTTGTGTGCGGGACTGTGGCCCACTGGGCTGGAGGTTCAATTCCAGCTCCACCCGGGCAGTGATGCCCTAAAAAAAAACAACAACAAAAAGTGAACTCTGTAGCTTGGGAAACTACTCTGGGCAGGGGTGCTTCATAAGGAGGGTGGTGACACTTTAAGGTGAGGAGTTAGTGATTCGTTGCGCTTGCAATATGTCTGACAGTCCTAAGCAAAAGTCGTGCTGCCTCTGCTGAACTATTTCTCCTGCTACTTGGGCTCATCACAATGTCATCCTTATAGCTTTCTCCATTGTAAACATGTTAGCTCTTGGTCACATTAGTACATGCCATCTGGCATACCTCAGAACTTCTGTAAAGGTTTGTTTAATACCAGAGATGAGAGGCTGACATTGCTTGGTGTGAGGCTTAGAGATAACTGAAATACAGAAGAGTTTGCCCATAATTTCAGCAGAAGTGACAGACAACCAAGCCTGAAGAACGAACGCTATGTTTAGAAATACATCTTTGAAATGGCTCGTTTGATTACCCCACAGGGCTTCCGATACAAGATGAGGTCGGTGTATGCCCACTTCCCCATCAACGTGGTCATTCAGGAGAACGGGTCTCTCGTCGAAATCCGGAACTTCTTGGGTGAAAAATATATCCGGAGGGTTCGCATGCGGACAGGTATAATTCAGAGACCTTACACCCCAGTGCTTTGGGAATTGGTATTTTGGTGTGCTGTGGTGGGGCTGCCATAACTAATTTTGCCAGTTCACATGCACCCACCTCTCCTTTGGAAAGAAAGATGAAGGCGTGACTGCTCCTGTACGGATTTGCAGCCACAGAAAGCCCACATATTTTACCTGTAGTCAGACCTGGCTCAGCAGTTGTGGGCTTGGTTAAGGAATTAAATCAGGGTTGCTTAAATGCTTAGTAAATCAACAAAATCAGTTTTGTATGGAGAGTTTGAAATTTTAACAAATATTTAAAAAGTTGGGAGTACGGAAGGGTGGGTGGAGAAAAAGTGGTAGTCCTTGAAGTGAATTTTGTTTCTATTTTAAGACTTGGAACAAACATCTGTACAGCTAAATTAAACTTGGGATATCCACACAAAAGATTTTGGCCCAGGCCAGATTCCATACTGTTAATTTTGATTAGGATAGATAAATATAAAAATATTTTGGGGGGAGGAGTGTTCTTTCATTTTCCCCTGAACTTCTGTTGCTGATACAATGCAAATATCCTCCCTGTTTTCAGGTGTTGCATGTTCTGTTTCTCAAGCCCAGAAAGATGAGTTAATTCTTGAGGGAAATGACATTGAACTTGTGTCAAATTCAGGTTGGTATGTTTCCTATGAAATGTTAGTTAAATGAGCCTACATAATTTTGCCTGAGTCTTGTAGTTGAATATAGTGTTTATTTCATTTTATTAGTCTCTTTCACTGTTAAAAATAAAGGCTGTCTTAAAGATGCTCTGAGGCTTTAATAACATACTTTTGAAATTTAGGGGAAATTTCTGAAATTTTATTGTTGACTTTAACTTTTTCTTCTGTAGCTGCTTTAATTCAGCAAGCCACAACAGTTAAAAACAAGGATATCCGGAAGTTTTTGGATGGTATTTATGTTTCTGAAAAAGGAACAGTTCAGCAGGCTGACGAGTAAAACCTTTAAGAGGTAAGTTCTAGTAGTGTCCATAATAAGTTCTATTGCTGCTGTGGATGGGGGTCTTAATTTACTCCTTGAGACTGGATTTGTATTTGCAGAGCCAGCGGGGTAGAATTAATGGTTTACTATCTTACTTTACCAAGCCTGGGGTGGGGCGGTGATAAAGTGCTGATTCACTTTCACCAGCCTGTCCATGGGAGAAAGGAGCTTTCAGTCTGTGTCCATAGATTTATAGCCTTGGGAACACGGTGCGGTGGTTATATAGAACCTATGTTTATAGATTTGATATGTTTCAATTGACTTAGAATTGGTGTGGAGGGGGTGTTGTGAATTGGTGTATTTTTTGGTATGGCTTACTCTGAACCAGTTAATTCAGTACAATGTGTAAAATAAGATACAGATGTTCCCAAGATGTTCTGGACAAAAGGTATTGGATGATTGAGATTTACAGATAATTTTCCCTTATTTCCACAGGTGTTCAGCTACAGTCTGGATGATTCCACTAGACTTGTCTGTGATGCTTTGATCCAAGCCAATAAAACTTATGTAATGGATTTTGAGTCTTTTTATTTTTAAAAGTTGTCTGAATACTAGACTTTTAGTCCTCAAACTATGCTTTCCAACTAATTGGTGGGCAACAGTTCAAAAGCAAAATCATGTGCAAGTAAGAGTGGTAAAAAAGAAATGCATGGTGGGAGTTACCGTACTTTTTAGAATCTCTAATGGGAGAATGGTCATTGTGTTCTCGTTTTGATTTATCGATGAAAACAGGGAAGTGTGGGCTGAGAACGGATGTGTATCAAGGAAGTAGAGTTTTGAGGAGTTCCCTAAGATGTCGGTGTCCTTTGTTTTTTTTTTGGTTTTTTGGCATCACTGCCCTCAGGTGGTGGGAGTAGGAGGCCCAGCCTTTGCTCCGTGGAGCTGGAATTGAACCTCCATCCCTGTGGGCCGCAGTCCCGCGCACAACCACTACGCCACCGGGGCTCAGCCCAGTCTCCTTTTACTAAAACAAGAATTTGGACAGTTGGTGAGCTTACAGATGATTGAGTCACTTGTCTGCCAGTGATTTTTTGAGAAGTGCTTGTGAAGTAGAATGTAGCGATGCAGTTCATTTGTATTAATGACAAATGATTGTTACTCACTCAGTTCTTGCACTCTGAAAAGCTTTCCTAAATACCCCATGCTCTTTAAATGCTATAGGCTCGCATATACCTTAGCAAATTTCTGTTCCATTTAAAATGTTACTCAGGTGTATCTGTTGTGACTTTTTGTTCACTTGTGTAGTGTTTACTGGTTTGTAATACTGTTCCTAATGCAGTATCCCCCTAAAGAAACATTGCCATAGGCTGTGACTGATTGCCACCCATAGTACAGAAGGCTGGAATCGTCCAGTGACCACGTCCTTCTGGAAGCGGCTGGTAGGTTCTGACCTTGAACAGTTTATCCTTGCCATCACAAACACGGGGTGGGACTGCGCCTGCAGGTTCCCAGGATGCTCGCTCGGAGCGGCTGGTGGTTTTGACCTTTTTGATCGCACAGCTTAGCTGGCCATGCCTCGGGCCTTGCTAACGTTTCGAATCGGCAGCAGCGCCACGCAGGTTTCTGTGATGACGAGATTCAACTTGGATTTCATCTTGAGTATTTTATACCATTAGGGAATGGCAAGATCTTTCTTGCATGGTTGGATTATCAGACTAAAACAGTTGCTATATGGATTTTGCATAGAATTTTGATTCAAATGCAGTGATTTGATCATAGGTTGTAAAAGTTAATTTGTTAACAAGTATTAACAGAATGGGAACTGTGAAAAAGTTGCAAAATGCTTGGGGGGTGGAGATGGATAGGAAACAAGATTTATTCACCACCGAATGTTGCTACTTGGGAATCCCAGGTGGCAGGAGAGTTGCTGCCAGCTCAGCAGTTGGAAAAAATAATTTCAGAAACCCACAGGGGCAGTACCACAGGTGTCCTATGTGGTCACCATGAATTCGCATCCACTCGATGGCAGCAAAGCTTTTTGTTGATAAAGCTAGGGCTGAGCCTCGGTGGCGTAGTGGTTGTGCGCAGGACTGCCGGCCCACTGGGATGGAGGTTCAATTCCAGCAGTGGGGCTGGGCCTGATGCCCAAAAAACAAAAACAAAAAAACCTAGCTGGTGGATTCTTTTACTATGATGACGTTAAAATTTGCCGTAACGTAGAAAATAAGCAACTCTCTTAGGAGCCCTGGGAAAGTAGGTTGGCAACCACAAGGACTGCAGTTCAAACTGGCCAATGACGGCTGAGGAGAAGGTGAGGATCTCTGCTGGGAAGATGTGCAGCCCTGGGAGTGAGAAACGGGCGCTGACATGTTTCTGGTAAGAGTTGTTAAGCATCAAAACTGCATGAATACTCCTCTTGGGTGATCGTTTCTGTCCATAAGACTTTTTTAAGATAAGAGACCAGGTTAGGCATTCAGTTCCTGTAGTTTAAAAATAGACCCCCATCTTCACCCCTTCCCACATTTCCTCCCTGGTCACTGCAGCTACACTGACCTTCCTACTGCGCTGCGGCAGAAGCATGGCTCCAGAGCTCCTCTATCCTTTCTCCAGGGCACTTACCTGCCTTTCGACCCCTCCAAGGTCATGTTTTCCTTAGAGGTCTTCTTAACAAATACAATCCTCTGAGAAACCCTACATTCTACATAGGCTCCCCCATCAGAGATGATGTGGAACTGCCAGACACTGGCTTCATAATCCCTGCTGGTTCAGAATCGGAGCTCTGAAGGCCACCCCAGGACAAGTCTCATAGGAAAGGGCTGTTTCTGTTCCCTGTTGGCTTTCCACACAAGCTAACATGCAAAAAGCTGAGTGTACTGAAGCACAAAAGGAGCACTTTAAAAAAAAAATTTTTTTTTATTAAATCATTTTGGGGGGGCTCGTACACCGTTTTTCTCAATACATAAATAAACATACTGTGCCAGGCACCTTCACATGTTGACTGCTATTACCCTTCAATCATCCGCCTTTTCCCTTGAGCCCCTAGGGAGACACTTCCTTTAAGACCAACTTGTTGGCCCTTTTAGCAGTCCATTTAAAATTATTACCCTGGCGTCTGTTAAGGGCATCTTCATTCTCAAAGTAACATCTTTGCAACTGAAGAGCTCATGTGCAGCAAATTGGCTCAATGCCACTCATCTTTTGGTCTCTTGACCTCTGCTTCCATGAGTGTAAGGAGCACTTTTTGTTAATTGGGGTTTAATCCCTCATTTCATAGTTGTCATGTGGAGGAGAATTGTACGATTGCTACCAGTTTCCATCCCTTTTCGTTTTTTTTTTTTTTGGGGGGGGGGGGAGCATCACTGCCCTCAGGTGGTGGGGGTAGGAGGCCCAGCCTTTGCTCCGTGGAGCTGGAATTGAACCTCCATCCCAGTGGGCCGCAGTTCCGCGCACAACCACTACGCCACCGGGGCTCAGCCCTCCATTTAAAAATTTTTTTTTTTTTTTTGGTGGGCATCATTGCCTCTGGTAGTCGTGGGCGCTACCCAGTGCTGCTCCTGAGAGCCACCGCTGGATTTGAACCTCCAAGCCCACTGACGCCACCAGGGCTCAGCCCCTTCTCCATCTCTTTTCTATGTGAACTTCTTAACCTTTAACCGTACCACCACCACTGTAGTCCCCTCCCCCCTCTTCTACTCGAAAACAAGCATTTTGAACTGAAAAAGACACTGGAAAAACTGGCCACCGAACCCCTACAACAAGGCTTACTACACTGGACAAATGTGATTGGCTACCCAAACACCACATGTGCACAAGAAAAGTAGGAGCTGTTTTAGATTTACTTTTGATAACCTGTGTTTGTTCAGCTTAAGATCTGAGGGATTCTGTTTGCTCGCAGTGAACAGAACAGCATCGCTCCTGCAGTCAGATCATGGCATTTGCTTTGAAACGTGGATGCTGGTTAAATAGCAAATGTTTCAGAACTATGATTTCTGTATCTTGCTTTTTAATCTGCTTCTAGTTTAACAAAATACTGGATTCTTAAAACCAGTAACGAGGTGATTTCCTTTTAAGAAAAAGTAGGTGCCCTGGTGGGAGTAGGAAGCCCAGCCTTACTCCTGGAGAGCTGTTGCTGGGTTTGAACCATCAACTTTGTGTACCGTAGTCCCGCACACAACCACGGCACCACAAGGACTCAAAGTCGTTTTTTAGTTAAACATTTTTTAAAAAATCATCTGCAGGCTAAGAAATAGAATTATCCATAAGATTGGTGGACGATGAGATACTTTGATTTTGTAAGTTATCACCTGTGAAAGTGCTTTTTACACATTGTATTTCTCTGGTTATCTAAGATATTTTGGGTAGTCTGCGAATATGGAGCCCCTATTCCTTTCAGCTGTTGTTTGGCCTCCACTGATGACTCTGCCTTGAAGCCTTTGTGCTGTCCTCTGGAATATGTGTCCCAGAGTTGAGTTGTGTAGCTAGGTCATCTTCAAGTCTTCAATTTTGTAAATTGTGGTTTGGGCAATAATTTACAGAACAAACTCACTCTCATTCAACAATTAACTGTGTTAAGTCACCCTCTAAACGATAACCTTCCTCAGCAGAAGGCGCCCTTGTGGGAGAGCAGGCTACTCACGGAGCTGCTAACAGCTGGACCTTTTACTCCAGCTGCCTGCTCTTGTAAAGATACAAAGTCTCAGAAGCTCAAAGGGGGGGGGGGGGTTGTTTTGTTCATTGTGGTCCTTGGCCCCCACCACTCCCCGTACTCAAATAGTTGTTAGCCACGTTAATTCTGACGGAAGGTGACCCTGTAAATCAGAGCAGAACTCAGAGTTCTCAAGATCGGAACTCTGTAGAATTCATTGGCGATACCTTTCTCCCATGGAGTAGATGGTGGTTTCAAACTGCCAGTCTTTGGATGCTTTATCAATGTATTCCACTTAAGCTCCTGTTCCTTAATCCACCCCCAAAATCGAACTCAGTGCCATGACGTTGATTCTGACTCAGGCTGCTTGCGGGTTTCTGAGACTTAAAGCGACAGGAGTGGAAAGCCAGCCTCCTCTTCCTGCTGAGCAACTGGAGCTTCCGAGCCTGTGTGTGGCTGGCAGCTCAACACATGACCCACGACTGAGTGCCCAGCTCTTAGCCAGAAGGTAGTATACACCAGTGGTCTCAACCTTCCTAATGCCACCGCCGTTTCCATACAGACACCCCCCCCCCATATGATTATTTTTGTCACTACTTCACAACTGTCATTTTGCTATTGTGATCGAGCAACCCCTGTCAAAGGGTTGTTTGACCCCCAAAGGGGTCACGACTCACAGGTTGAGAATGGCTGGGGAGGCATCTCCGAATCACAGTCTTAGAAACCCAGTGGAGCTGTTGTGGGCTCACAGGGAGTCAGACCACCGGGCAGCTGCTGGCTGCACGGTACAGGGACTGTGGGGTGGGTGTCTTCGCTTGGTGAACTGGTGTTTCCCAAGTAACCTGGCACATTGCTGAGTGAGTGGTTCCTGGATGCCAGCAGCTTTAGATGGAAAGAAGAGGGGCAGGAGGGAGAATGTTGGAGAACATATTGACAAGATCTCTAAAGTTGTGGGAGACATTTCCCAAGTGGCCGTGTTTCTAGAGAAGATGTGATACTGGAATTATCAATAATATATAGGGGTAGTGGGAATAAGTGAGATTTCTCCGGTGAAGTGGCATGGTGCGTGTTGGTCATACAGGAACTTGAAAACGTACATGAAAGTCTGTGCTCCCCGACTGTTTCTCAGGACGGGCACCGGAGGTCATTTATCCAGTTGTCTGTTCACAAGTGTGGGGAGAGATAGATAGATAATAGGGTAGAGAATTCCAATGCCAAGCCTACTCACATCGCGGTTCATAAAATTGACCAGATGGCTAGTTCAATAATACAGAGGCTGAGCCCCAGTGGCGTAGTGGCTGTGTGCGGGACTGCGGCCCACTGGGTTGGAAGTTCAAATCTGGGCCTACTCCCACCACCAGAGGGCAGTGATGCCCCAAAACAAAACCAAAACAAAATAATGAGGAATAATATAGACCAGTTTATTTGGAATAAATTATGTTGACAAAACACTTTAATTACAATATAATGGCCTCTTTTTTCAGAGGCTCTTTAACCATTAAATTTATATTTTGGCTATTTTTACATATATTAAATATTTGTTAATGAAAAGCATTTTACAGTGAATATGCAAAATGTCACAAGTTAGATAGACTTTAGGATTGAGTTTCTTCTCCCCCCTCAATACATACACATTCTGAATGGTGTTACAGTAGGATAGGGTTTGAAGATAGGCTGAGTGAAAGTCATTTTGTGAAGTCACTTATAAAAAGACAAAGGAAAATACAGAGAGACCAAATTTTATTAGTGGTCACTAAGGGCAAAGAAGGAAGAGAAGGGGGCGGGGGGTTGTGGATGGAAAAATCTCATTAAGGGCACAGCCAATTATTTTAATTGCTTTCAATAAGCTACATACCTGTAAAAAGTGGAATTGGCAAAAATTGTGTGATGGGCATATGTACATTAAAAGGGCAGCTTTTGAGATTGCTGAGCACAAATACCATATGCATTCTATACCTTGGTTTGGAGGCTTATGGCCATGGTATCATGGGACATCCCAGTGAACTGACCTAAGAACGCCTGTAGCACTACTTCTTGCTGCCACTTGCCTGTCAGTTTGTTGTATTGTGGTGCGTTGTGTGTTGTTGCATTGCTGGAAGCTGTGCTAATGCTGGCAGGGTCATCCAAAGTGAATTGACACTTCCAGACCAGGACTATGAAGAAGGCGTCACCAGCCCACTTTGAAAGAATTATGCAGAACATCAAGAAAGTGTCAGCTAGTGAAGGTCTAATGAGTAGAAACAGAACATTGTCAGAGATAGTCCAGAAGAGCCTCTCAGGGCAGAAGGCGCTCAAAATGTGACTGAGGAAGCGCTATCTGCCTTCTCAAAGTAAACTTAACCTGAATGTCGTAAATGAAATAGTCTGGGAGAGTCAAACCTTTGGGGTCTTCATTTGCTTACAGAGCATGGCTGAACTTGAGAAGAAAGTTTAAAAAAAGTAATAATTGGAACTTGGATTCTACAAAGTCTGAATCTAGGGAAATTGAAAGTCATCAAAAATGAAATGGAATGCAAAGATCTGTCCTAGCCATTAGTGAACTGTACTACACAGTTATTGGCCATTTTTTCCCCTACTGGTTTAATTTTGGAGGGGGGGGCATCACTGCCCTCAGGTGGGAGTGGAAGGCCCAGCCTTGCTCCTGGAGAGCTGCTGCTGGATTTGAACCGCCAAGCCAGTGAGCTGCAGTCCTGCACTCAACCACTATGCCACCGGGGCTCAGCCCCTGGTTTAATTTTGTAAAAAAAATACTTTTATTGGGGACTTTTTTGGGGGGGCATCGCTGCTCTCCGGTGGTGGGAGTAGGAGGCCCAGCCCTACTGCTGGAATTGAACCTCCGTCCCAGTGGGCCGCAGTCCCGCGCACAACCACTACGCCACCAGGGCTTGGCCTTATTGCGGACTTTTACATCTCATCACAATCAATACATTCCTCCAATGTGTCAAGCACGTGTGCACATATGCTGCTGCCATCATTTTTTAAGCATTCTTTTCCTACTTGAGGCCCTGATATCAGCTCCCTATTTCTTCCCCCTCCCTTCCTCCCTCCCGAACCGTGGATGTTATAGATTAAGTTATAGAGCCCGATTGACCCTTATTGATTTCCTCTTTCTCCACCCACCCTTCTCTAATCCTCCTGATATCTCTACTCCCCCATTGGCCTTGATGGGTTTGTGTATCCTGCGTGATGGATTCCTTGTGTTGTGGGCTCTTCTCTGTAGCAGTGTGCACACCAGTCTAATCTGATTTGTAAGGTGGAATTGAAGTCCTGATAGTGGGATGGAGGCACCAAAGAACTAGAGAAAAGTTGTGTGGCTCATCACTTCCCTATAACCCCTCTGTGAGGGGATGTCCTTTTGTCCACAGATGGGCATTGCGTCTCCACCCCATGCCTCCCCATCCCCATTCACCTTGGGTATGGTTGTATTCTGAGTCATAGGTGGGTTAATGGCCATTTTGAGTAAGAAGATCATATGATATTGCTCTGGTTCTTGAATGCTTCCTTCCCCTCACTACCGTGACTCAGTTTTACCTTACAAATTCTGCTAGACTGGATAGTACATACATTGGTACAGATCAAAGCTCTCAGCACATGGAATTCAGGACAGATTGGAAGTAGTAATATCATGAGGGGGTGTGTGTGAATGACCAATAGTGCTTTCGTTCAGACTGTTAACATTCTCAAAAACACCCAGGAGCAGAGTTGCTCCACCCAGACCATGTGGAAGGTCCCTGTGTGCGTGAGGTGTCAGTGTGTGAGGCCCTCAGGGGAAAGAGCAAATCTTAATGTATCCTCCAGCCTTTGTCTGACTTCTATAGAGTGCTAATAACACTCTTCATCTTTTAGAACGCTAGCTTTCCGAAGCAGAGTACGGGCCTTGTCAGCTCCTGACAATCAAGCAGGTAGGAATGATGGCAATTTGTCTAAAGGGGCAGTTGTGCTATGAGGTTCAGTGATGGTCTGGTTCACTCTCCTTCATCTTAGGCCTTTCATCTTTCTATGACACATTGTTGAAGTTATGTTTCTCTGTGTGTGTGTGGTTCCTTTCAGAGATCTAATGATGAAAGAAGAGCTCTCAGAAAATATTTAATTTTTTTTCCTCTTGAGAAAATTTCAGTAATTGCTGTGCATGGGCCTCTACTGTACTGTACTGCAATAACTACTTAGCCCATTTATGTTCTCCCCTTTCCCTTTAAGAACTCTTGGCTTGATGGGAAAGCACTGGCTTAGAGGTGACTAACACAATCTCTCACTACCTGTCCAGTTCCAAAGGGAAGTCTAAAAAGATTTTACTTAAAAAAAAATCATTTATTTTTATTACAAGTAACTATTGGTTTCTATAGAAGAAAGCTAGAGAAGAATGATGAAAAACAGCTCATTAGGGCTGAGCCCTGGTGGTGTAAGTGGTTGAGTAGGGGACCGCAGCCTGCGGGCTTGGCAGTTTGAATCCAGCGGCGGCTCTCAGGAGTAGCACTGGGTAGCGCCCATGACCACCAGAGGCAGTGATGCCAAAAGAAAAGAAAAACAGCTCATTAAGCTTCATTAATCAACGTATCAGGTAATTCTTGTGGCTTTTCCAAGTGAAGCTTTCACCTTTAGACCCAACAGCTGAATTCACCCGTCAACACCACAGGGGAGATTCACCCGAACCATAATGGCGGAGACATGGATTATCCTCGCCTTGACTACCCTCAATCTCTCAAGTAGTCTTCTTGTGACACCGTCTCTGAGCTACCAGTATGTGGAACTGGAGTGAAATCTGTAATTCTCCCTCTGTCATGCAGATAGAAATGGGCTCACTTTAGCTGTGAACCCTCTTGTGGCCTATCTTTAACGGTATGTGCTGTGCTTTCTTTGCTTTCCAACATTTTCTTTTCTTTTGCTTATGATAAATGGCGATGGATAAAAGGAGGGTCAGGGTGAAGAAGAAGCAGCAAACAAAGAATGTCAGTGGTTTCTTTTGTGCAAGGAATAAGCAGAGGGTGCATTCCGGGTTTCCTGGAGCCGGCCCGCACCTGGAGCTGCTATTGTCTGCAGGGAAGCCATTGCTGCTGCTCAGCTTGCTGTAAAGCTGTGTGGAGGATTTAGCTTTGAAATCAGATGTGAAGAATCCAAATCTGGGTTTGGCTTTTTCTTCATTCAGCTTGAATGCAAAATAGCCTTTGATTTTGATTTTATCAATCTGGTATGCTGAAAAACATCAGATAGGAGTGTTATTAGTCATGGAGGGGTAAGAACGATCTTTGACTAACAAGTTGTTTCCACTGGAACAGGCTACAGGCGATACTTCTTAATTCTTCCGCTCCTCTCTCGTCTTTTAGTTTAGGCACACTGCCAGATGACGAGGCATCCTGGTGGCAGAGAGGGCTACACATGGGGGAGCTAACTGCCATTTCAGCAGCTGGAACCCACCAGCTGCTCTGTGGGAGGAAGATGAGGCTTTCTGCTCCCATCAGGATATATGGTCCTGAAAACCCATGGGGCAATTCTCCTGTCCTGTAAGGTCACTGTGAACTGGAATCAACTGTTGGCCAGAGAAGCATATGATTATTTTGATCTTAAAACACAACAGAGCCACAAAAACCCTCTGCACACCCACCTCTAGCAGTCTTTTACAGCACTGGCTCCCGATCAGTCTTTTTACTCGTTTCACCCCACCTCTCTGGAGTGAAATATTGAATACTGAAACGTCCCAGGCTCAGAGTTCTATCTACTCTGTCTACTCTCGGAAGGGACTCATCTGAAAGTAAGCAGGATTCAAGCACTTGCTGAAGAAGATCAAGATTGCAGGCTTCAGTGTGGCTTGGAACTCAATGTAAACAAGACCCAAATCCTCACTACTGGACGAATCAGTAACATGATCAATGGAGAAAAGGTTGAAGTTGTCAAGGATTTCATCTTGCTTGGAACCTCAATCGATGCCCAGGAAAGCCTCAGTCAAGAGATCAAAAGCCATGCTGCATTAGGAAACTCTGCTGCACAAGACCCTTTAAAGTGCTGAAGCACAAGCTTGACACTTTGGTGCGCCTGGCCCAAGTCATAGCATTTCAATCGCCTCAGAGGCATGTGAAAGTTGGACCTTGAAAAAGGCAGACCATGGGCTGAGCCCTGGTGACGTAGTGGTTGTGCGCGGGACTGCGGCCCACTGGGACAAAGGTTCAATTCCAGCAGTGGGGCTGGGCCTCCTACTCTCACCACCGGAGAGCAGTGATGCTCCCCGCCCCCCCCCCCAAAAAAAAAAAAAAGGCAGACCAAAGAAGAATTGATGCATTTGAATTATGCTGCTGGTGGGGTCAGGCTCAACCCAGGGATGCATATGGTCGCCAACAATAAAGCAAAGGAAAAAAGAAAAAAATCGGTGCAGTGGGGGCACTAACTCACCCAGGGAGGAGGGTATTGTTTATGTTTCCACAGGAAAGGGAAAGAGAGACCAGTGTGCCAAGCCTTGAGGGCAACATACCAGCATGGAGTATCGAACTAACAGGACTGTGGGCCTGCCCCCAAGTCCAGATACACTGACCCCCTCCCCAGAAGAATGCACTACAGAGGACAGTGCTGAAGATATAGCCCGGGGAGAATGGCAGGTCTGCCTAGACCACACGGGAGCAAAATAAGAGGGAAATAGAGAGGGAGGAGAACCACAACCCGGCCCACCACCTCTCGAGAACAACATTCCTGCTTGGAGCAGCCGATGGAGGAGACATGACATCTCACTGACCCCTAGCACTGCAAGAGACAGCACTGGAGAAACGTGCGGATTTGTGCCTGGTCTGACCACTCCCCCACTCCCAGCGCCAGGGCGAACACAAAGGGAGCACAGCAGAGGAGCAAGGGGAGCAAAGCAATGAAGTCCCTGAAGAATCCACAAAATAGACTTCTGCTCGGAGGGCAAGGCTTGGCACCTCATCTGAACCAAATGGAAAACATTCATAAGGGTCAGCAGACCTGCAACTATGTTTTTTTTTTTTTTTTTCACGTCTGTCTATGTAAGATAGGATCAACAATCCCAAGGAGAAAACAATGGGACTGATGGATCCAGGGGACATGGGAGAGGAGGAGGAGGTGGAGAAAAGGGAGGGAGGTGTCAACAAACCAGAGACGGGAACAACAAGAGATCTAAAATTGATGGTGAGGTGGGTGCAGAATACCTTGTGGGGTTCGATCAAGTACAATGTAGAGGGGAATAATTATTGAGAGTCGAATGAAGGTCGTGGGATTGGAGAAAAGTAAAAGGAAATGGAAGAACTAGGAGACATTTAAAGATGTATAAATATATTAATATGTAATGATAGGGATAAAGATCTATGTACATATATTTATATGTTATGTATTGGGATAGCAGAAGGACATTAGGCCTCTATTCAAGTACTCCCTCAACACAAGAACATTGTTCTAATAACCTGGCATTCTGTGATGCTCACCTTCCTGACACGATCATTGAAGACAAAATGCGACGGTAGGCAAATGTGAAGAAAGCTGATAATGCTATTAGAGATACAGCTTCTGGCATTTTAAAGGCTTCAAGTTAAACAAGCGATCATCTAGCAAGGAAGTGACAAAGCCCACTCAGAAGATGCACACCAGCCTATGTGATCGTGAGCTGTTGACGTGATCATGCAAATGAGAGGGGTCATGACCTTAGTTCTACCTTACAAACCAAGCTAGACAGGAGTAGGTACACTGGTACAGAAAGCAGCTTTCAACACACAGAATCCAAGAGATAAACCCTTCAGGAACAGTAAGGGGAGTAGCAATAGCATGAGGGTATGGGGAAGGTCGGGGGGAATGGGGGAACCTATCACAATGATCGAAAACACGTACACACACCGGAGGGGGATGGACAACAGAAACGTGGATGAAGCGAGACAGCAGATAGCATAAGATAAGGAAATAACAATTTATAATTCACGAGGGTAGAAGGATGGGGAAAGGCGGGCAAAAAGAGGAGCTAATACCAAGGGCTCAGGTAGAAAGAAAATGTTTTGAAAATGATTATGGCAACAAATATACATATGTGCTTGATACAATTACTGTATAGACTGTTATAAGAGACGTAAGAGCCCCCTAATAAAATGATTCATTAAAAAAAAAGGGGGGAGGGGAAAGGGAAGGTTTTTTGTTTTTAAAGAGGGCTCAAGTGGAAAATGTTGGGAAATGTATGTGGAAACGTGTGCAAATGTGCTTGATACAAATGATGTAATGAATGTTGTAGTAGCTGTAAGAGCCCCCAATAAAATTAAAAAAAAGACGTAAGAGCCGCCAATAAAACGATTTATAAAAAAAAAAAAAAGAATTATGCTGCTGGCAAAAATTATTGAAAGTACCATGGACTTCCAAAAGAACCAACAAATCTGCCTCGAAGAAGGGCAGCCAGAATGCTCTGTAGAAGCAAGGATGGCAAGACTTGATCTGATGTTACTTTGGACATCTGATGTTACTTGTCGGGAGAGACCAGTTTCTAGAAAAAAGCATCACGCTTAGCAAAGTAGAAGGGCAGTGAAAACAGAGGAAGACGGAAGACTGTCAAGGAGATAGTGGCCATAGCAAAAGGCTCAACCATAAGAGCACTTGTGAGGATCGAGCAGGCCTAGGGTGCGTTTGGTCCTGTTGTACAGAGGGCAGCCACGAGTGGGAGCTGACTTGATGAACCTAACGACAACAGCAGGCCAACGTGGAATCATTCTACACGCTTCTCATCTGCCAGGTGACACCAGTCCTGTTGATTGACGCTATATCCAGAATCTGAGCCCTTCTCACTATAGCCACTCTTACATTTTTGGTGCAAGCCACCATCGTCTCTTGCCTAGGCTATTCCAAATATTCCTGTTTCTATTCCTACTTCTGTGCAGTACACCCACAGAAGAGCAGCCAGAGTGATTCTTTTAAAGCCTAAGTTAGCTCTGTCCCCATTCCATTCCATATAAAACGTCCCAGTGTCTTCCTATCCTCTTGACAGACAGGACGGAGTAGAACTGCCTCTATGGGTTTGTGAGAGTGCATCTTTCAAATGTCGAGAGGCTCATCTTTATCGGAAAGGCTGGTAATTTTGAACTGCTGACTTTAGTTAACAACCCTACTTGTAGCCAGATAGGGTTACCATGAATCAGAATTGACTCCATGGCAGTAAGTTTGTGTTTTGGGGGTGTCTTCCGTGTGTGTGTGTGTGTCTTCCTAGCTTAATCAGAATAAGAGCCACAGTTCTTAAGATAGCTTACCAAACCCCATTCAGTCTGCTCCTCCCTCCCTTCTTTGACCTTTTCTTCTCTGTGATAGTCAGGCCTATTGTGCCAACCTGGCCAGTGAGAACATGTGGGATTAATCAGCTCACAGTCTGACTGGGGAGCAAAGAGGTGAGTGGCTCTACAAAGCCGGCCCCCCCGCTCTCGCTCTCTGGTGATCAGAGTGCTGGAACTGCCGCTGCTTTAGCTGGTTCTCTGCTCAGCCTCTGAGTACACCACCTGCAGGCCAGGCCAATCCGTGGAGCTTGTTGCCAGAGCCGAGGCTCCTTGACAGCTGCTTCATCACACTGCTCACATCTCTGGAGCTGGAGGCTGGTGGACCCTGTCACCTTGCCCTGCTTGCCTTCGATGTCCCAGCCACTGTGTGCTGCCCGTGGGCAGACTCTGCTTGCCTGGCCCAAGGGAGGAGTTCGCAATTTGCTTCCGTGACCTTGGACCCACAGCCTTTGTGAGTAGACTTTCCGTGTATTAACTATTATATGGAAGTATGGAAGGGAGTTGAACTGAGCCCTCTGTGGACTCATTAACTGATAATATTCCTTCTTACTGGATAAATCTACCTACCTGTCTAATCTATCTATCTATCGTCCTGGAGATTGAGAACCTTGCTTAACACAATGCCTTTCCTCATGCATTCTGACTCCTTCCTGAGCTTCAAACAGGCCAGGTATGTTCCCCTGTGAGGGGCTTTTTCACATGCTAGTCCCTCACCTTGAACTAGTCTCCCAGATAACCGCATGGTTTGCTGCCCCACTCCTGGTCACCAAACCCTTGCCTGACCAGACGAGTTAGAATTGCACCCCTGGTGCTGCCCCACTTGGGTTCTCTGGCCTTCCTGGCTCTGTTTGCCCGACAGAAAGTTTTGCATTAGCTGGCACACTATGTATCACCTCTCTGTACCTCTTTGATTATGATCCTCAGATGATCCGATGAAAACATCGGCTTTATGAAGATAGTCGTCTCTATTTTGTTCAGGGATGTTGTGGGACCCATGACAGTGTTTGCCATGTGAGGTGTCAAGTGAGTGAATAAATGGCTGGGGTCTTCTAGGCCGATGAACACATCTGTTGCAAACACTTGAAAACAATTGAAATCTGAAAAAAAACGATAGTAGCCCACTTCTGTGTAGGTGCTTATAACATTTGCCACAATGATTCCTCTCTGGAAATTATCATTATCCCACGCACGCATCATCCTGCTCGGGGAGCACTGCTAAGGGCGAGTTCAGCAGTTGGAGCCCGCAGCCACTCTGCTGGGGAGAGCAGCGGCTTTGTGCTTCTGTACAGGTGCACAGTCTCGAACCCCAGGGGCAGTTTTACTTTCCCGGTAGGGTCACTATGCTTCCGAAAGACTTGATGGCATTGGGTGTGGTGTGGTGTGGTGTGGTTGGGGGTCACCCCAAGCAGGTAATCTGGAAGCCTTAGCAGCATGGTGGGGTATAAATTGGGCTTCTAACCGGAAAGCTCCGGCTGAGCCCTGGTGGCATAGTGGTAGTGTGCGGGACTACAGCCCACAGGGTTGGCGGTTCAAATCCAGCAGCAGCAATCCAGGAGCAAGGCTGGGCCTCCTACTCCCACCAGGGGGCAGTGATGCCCACAAAAAAAAAAAAGCATTGCCTCACCGGAAAGCTCAGCAGTTTGAAACCACCAGCCATTCGGAAAGGCTCACTTCGGGATGAGTAGAAAGGTGAGGCTTCCTACTCCCGTCAGGGTATGGTCTGGGAAACTCATTCCGTTCTCCTGCGCCCTCAAGGATCGCTTTTAGTCAGAATTGACTGGCTGGCACCGCGCCCATTCTGAGCCGTAGCGAGCCTGTGCAGAACTGCCGCGATCGATTCTGGAGACTGCAAAAGTCTGTGTGAGTGTGTGTGTGTGATCGCTGCCCTGGTGGGAGTAGGAGGCCCAGTCTTGCTCCTGGAGAGCGGCTGCTGGATTTGAACCGTCAACCCTGTGGGCCGCAGTCCTGCACTCAACCACTGCGCCACCAGGGCTCATGCAACAGTCTTTACAGGAGCAGAAGCCTCGTCGTCCTTCTCCCGCGCACCCGCTGGGGGTTGCGACCTGGGGCCCTTGCGCTCAGCAGCCCAGACGCCCCCTCCCTGGGCTCCGGCGCCCCCGCCCCCCGCGGAGTCACAAGGACCTCACCCTTCAACGTCTCCTGGACGTATCTCTCCAAGTAGTGGCGGCGCAGGCCGTCGTCGTCCAGCGCGTTGTCGTCGATGCCGTTGGCCGTGATGTAGACGTCCACGTCGCCGTAGCGCTCCCGGACCCAGCCGAGCACCTTGCGCACGCCCGCGGGCGCCACGGCCAGGCGCGTGGGCGAGCTGAGGCACGTGACGTCCTGCAGGAACTGCACGTCGCGGTCCGCCTCGTAGCCGCCGCCCGCCAGCCGCCGCGGCACGGCCAGGCGCGTGGTGAAGTGGTTGAGCGCGAAGAAGTCGGCGGCGCCGCGCACCAGCCGCCGCTCGGCGCCCGAGAAGCGCGGCAGCGCCGAGCTGGAGAGGCCGCGGCGGCGCTTGGCGGCCACGTAGTCGCGCATGGCGCGCGGGTAGTCGCCCGTGCGGAAGACGGGCTCGGCCAGCCAGGCGATCTCGAACTGCAGCACGCGCTCGGCCGCCCGCCGGTGCGCCGCGGCGAACGGGTTGGCCGGCTCCACCCAGTCGGCGTGCAGGGCCAGCGACACGGCGCCGCGCTGCGCCCGCCGGAAGCGGCCGTCGTAGAGGCGCCAGGCGCGCGCGTGCGCCAGCAGCAGGTGGTGCGCGGCGCGGTACGTGTCGTTGCCCGTGCGGTTGTAGACGTCGCTCAGGCGGTTGGGCTCGTTGATGGTCACCCAGAGCTTGACCAGGTCGCCCAGCTCGCGGAAGCACAGGCCCGCGTAGTCGCCGAAGGCGCGCGCCGTGGCGGCGTTCAGCCAGCCGCCCGCCCGCAGCAGCGGCGCGGGCAGGCCCAGGCGGGCGTGCGTCGGGTGGTAGAGCGTGACCATGGGCGCGATGCGCAGCTTCAGGCCCTCGCTGGCCACGCAGCGGTAGAACCGCAGCGCCGGCCGGTTGACCGAGGCCAGGTCGCCGGCGGGGAGGATGGCGGCCCAGTCGAGCGCGAACCTGTAGTGCGTGGCCTTCATGCGCGTCAGCATCTCCAGCTGCCGGCGGATGCTGACGAAATCCGTGCACTGCGCCGGCCGCGTCTGCAGCTGCACGCCGTCCACGCGCCGCAGCAGCCGGTTGCCGCTCACGTTCCACAGGTACAGGTGGGGGTCGTTGAACTGCGGGGAGGAGGCCTCCGACTCGGGCTGGGGTGGGGGGGCAAGCAGAGGCAGGTCAGGGCGGCCCGGCGGGCCAGGCTCGCGGGGTGCACCGTGCACGCACCTGCAGAAGCGCCTGCTCTTAGTTTGCCTCTCACCGACAAGAATGGGTGGATGGATGGGTGGATGAATGAATGAATGAATGAATGGTGCTCTAACCAACATCATTTACTCTCCCTCTGGCCTTGAACTCTCCCCGAGAGACCGGAAAACGCAGAGGGATCACACAGAGCAGGAATCACACTCAGGGAGTGGCGTGGGACACGTTGTTTCACAAAACTGAGGAAGCTGCTTTTCCCCTTGCTGGACCCACGCACCCAGCTGTGGAGGAAGGGCCTCAACCAGGTGGTGGCTCCAACAGTGGACTCAAGCAGAGGGTCCCCTTGTGAGGGCGACACAGGACCGGGCAGCCTTTCATTCTGTTGTGCGGAGGGCAGCGATGGATCAGAACCGACTCCATGGTACCTCTCGGCAACACACCCAGTTTACACAGCAGACTGGCGTCTCACACACAGGTTCAGAGGATTTGTGACAGGGGGATCTGCTAAATGCTGCCCTGCCAGGAGTGGAGACCCCAGGCAAGGCCAGAGGTGGAGGCTTAAAGGCTAACCCGGAGTCGTTCTTCAAAGAGACCAGTGGGCTGCTGAAATGCTTCCCGGATAGCACACTGGCCTCCTTGGGGCACAGGCAGCCACCACCATGGACCTATGAGACCATAGCTCTATTCCTCCAACTGGAGAAGAAGAAGAAACTTGTTCTCTGGGGACGATAAAGAGACTTAGACTCATGAGTGGACAGGACAGTGAATGTCCCCCGGACTCCCAAGGTTGACTCAGGTTTGATGTCCCACTCTCTGTCCCTGCACCCAGGAGAGAGCCCTGGGTTGGCCAGAGAGGCCAGTGGTCTGGGCTCCTGTTCACGTCCCGCCCCTCTGAGCCTCAGGCTGGACAGCACCACCAGGAAGCAGCCCCATCTCCCTTGCGGGGGTGCTGCCAGGGCTCAATGACTAGGAAATGGTCAAGCCTGGAAAAAAACAAAAACCCAAACCCCCAATCCTGCTCACTACCATCACACAGCAACCCAGTAGGCCAGGGAGAACTGCCCCTGTGGGTTGCGGAGACTCACTCTTTAAATCTTTTTTTTTGGTGGCATCATGCTCTGTGGGAGTAGGAAGCCCAGCCTTGCTCCTGCAGAGCTGCTGCTGGATTGGAACCATCAACCCTGTGGGCTGCAGTCCCGCATACAACCCCTACGCCCCGGGGCTCAGCCGAGACTAACTCTTCAGAGTGGTGATTCTCAACCTTCCTAAGGCCCTGACCCATGTGATGGTGAACCCCCAACAATAAAATTATCTTCATAGCTACTTCATAACTGTCATTTTCCCACCGTTATGAGTCAGGAAACCCCTGAGAAAGGGTCCATTGACCCTCAAAGGGGTCGCGACTCACAGGTTGAGAACCGCTGATGTGTAGCGGCCTAGAAAACCTCATCTTTCCCCCATGGAACTGCTGGTGGTTTCAAACTGCTGCCCTTGTGGTCAGTCGCCCAGCACATAACCATCTCTCTGCCCGGGCGCCTTGCCCACCCTGAAGCCCTCTTCAGACCGCAAGGAGCGGTGACTCAGGGTTCGCTTGTCCTCTGCTGCCACCACTGCCTACCAGGCCCTTGTCTCTACAAGAAAGGGCTTAAGAAAAATGTCTACATTCAGGATAAACTTGGCAAAGTCAAAGTCTCTGCTTCCTTAACGGCTTCTTTTTCCTTCTAGGACTGAATTTAAATGCCTGCAGGTGGGGGGTGGTGGTGAGGGGGGAGGGCACAGGAGAGAGGAGGAAAGAGAAGTGAGGGATAATTAACCTTTGGTAAATATTTTTCCTCTAGTTGTTTTCTCTTAGGCCTTCTTTCATAGGCTAATTACAAAGCCATATCACGGCCCACTTGCCATCTGTCCACCAGTTAACTAGGACATTAAGCAGAACATTGATCATGTGAGCAGGAAGCCCAATCTGTGTATGATAGGTAGATAGAATAGCGGAAGGGGCCTTAAAAAGCGGTGACACATTGCGCATGTTCCAAGGTCTGGGCTTCTACAGAAAATGCCGCAACCTGATTGGTTCAACTGTGTCAGGTGGTTGCGATCCAGCCAATAGAGTCGGCCAGAGTCGTCAGCCACGCCCTTCACCAAAGAGCTTGAAAAGAGATGCGTCATGAGCTGAGCTCGCTCTGTTAAACAGCTCGCTCTGTTAAACAGCAAGTGTGTGTGAGAGATTTTCCAATGGCCGATCTAAACCTGAAGCTTCTTTAATCTTCATAAAACTTGTTTGAATCACAAACCAGGTTTCAGCTTAAATTCTTTTTTGCGCAGAGCCGAAGGACCGAGGTATTCAAGAGACCTAACATAGACGATTTTATTCGAGTAAAATCTCTATAGCCTAGATGACCAGTTTCAGAGTTTGGAAAGCACAGAGCATCGTGGTATTGAAACTGTCTACAAAAGGCACTCTGGCCCTTTAAGCCCGTCTCTGAGTGCCTTTGTAAGCGAGGCAAACCCCCAGTGGGACTCTGCACCTCTCTGAGAGCCCTCAGAGAGCGTGAACCTCAGCGGAGGGCGGAGGAGTCGGCCGAGGGGTCTGGTTAAAGAGGATGAAGCCCCACCCCTAAACATAAGGAGTCTTAGAATGTTGAAAGGGGGTGGTTGGGGCATGATCCTGAATCCAAGGCTCTTGTGAGAATGATGGTTTTTCGAAGTCTAAGGTAGTCTAAAAATGATGTTATCCTGGGACACACTGTGTCCGAAAATAAAAAAAAGCTTAAAAAGAGAACAGAAAATGTAAAACAAAGACCGGAACAGCGTGCAAGGGCCTGTTGGTCAGATTTGAGACGACTAGAGCATCAAGAAGAACATTGAGGGCCGAGCCCCGGTGGTGTAGTGGCTGAGTGCAGGACTGTGGCCCACAGGGTTGACAGTTCAAATCCAGCAACAGCTCTCCAGGAGCAAGGCTGGGCTTCTTATTCCCAGAGGGCAGTGATGTCTTAGCCCCCCAAAAAAGAACATTGAAATACTAAGAATGCATTGAGTTAAAATAGCCCATAAGTTCTAGTGATAGTCGAAAACTTTTAAGTAGAAGGGTAGAAAAATGTTTCTTTTATAATTAATACCAACCTAATACTCTAATTGTATGTTCTAGTTAGAGATCTGCCCTTTTTCAAGCTACAGTATAACAATTGGGTCCAACAAGCTTTGTGAAGACATGTTAAAAGCATTGGGTAACCTCCCCCACCCTGAAAACAAACAAACAAACCAAAAAAAATTGGTAAAATGTTATCAGGAAGTAAGGCAATCATATGGTCTCAAGATGTTACCATCAGATTACTAATTCATTATAAATGCAAAGGTATCTTTCATTGAAGCAATCTGACATACCACTTTCTCCACATGAATGTTTCCAGTCATGAAATAAAAACATACCATGCGCCTCCAGGTGTTATGTTCTGGGAGATAGAGAACATCCATCGTCTGTTACTGTTTGAATTGTGCCCCGAGACCCAAGTATACATTGTAAATCCTGATCCATCTGTCTGCAGGACTGGGCCGCGGTCACCCCATTGTACAGGGTCACTATGAATCGGAGCCCATTAGACTGGCATGTAAGAGCATACCTGAGCTTACAAATCCATTTCTATTCTTGGTTATGCTAATGCGGCTGTATTAGAGTGGGGTGTACCTTAAATCAGGCTTCTCTCCCCTCTCACCCCCCATATTTGAAAAGAACAGATTGAGAAAGCAGCAAGGAAGTAGAAATGGGAGACGCTAGAGGCACAGTCCCAGCATGGTTTTGAGGAACAGAAGCTCCAAAAAGGGACTTTTTCCAGCGCCGGCTGGCGGAGAGAGAGGCTTCCTCTGGGCATTGGAAGTGACAAGGTGGCAGTGAGTTGGGGGTTAGGTAGAGCCAGCCACATGCGTTCAGACTTGTACCTGGTAGAGAATAAAGGTGGCTATCAACGCTTCCCACGTGGGCTATTTCTGCTATGGTGGCTTTAGATAACGAAGACGTCTATTTGGTAGTTTTTCAAAGAAAACACTTAACTAAATCCAATTTTTTAAAAAGCAATTAGAGTAATCCAGAGGATCCTATAGCCAGCAGCCTTGGACTCTCAAAAACAGTTGTGCGGTTAATGTGGGGGGCTTGCTGTGAATAAACGGAGGCGAGAGCCTGATGCTATCCAGAGGGTTTCAGCAGCTAACGCCTCAGAAGGGGACAGCTGTGTCCTTCTTCTCGGTCTGCTCTCTGCCTGGAGGCTCTGCTGAAACCTGTTCACTGTGGGTGACCCTGCCAGTGTTTGAAGTACCTGTGACACAGCTTCCAGCATCCTGGTGACACAGAAGCCACCTCAGTATGACAAACGGACAGGCAGGTGGCCTGTCGAGAGATGAAATGATGCATTGCTGTGGGTAAATCTGCTATCTAAGACCTCTTTAAAATACTAAAAGCAAAGACACGACGTTGAGGATTGATGTGCACCTGACCCCAGCCATGGCATTTTCAATTTGAATGTGAAAGGACAAAAAAGAATCGATGCATTTGAACTATGGTGCTGGTGAAGCATATCGACAGTACATGGACTGCCGAGAGAACCAACAGGTCTGTCTTGGAAGAGTACAGTCAGGCTGCTCCCTGGAGGTGAGGAGAGCGAAACTTCAATGTGCCCTTTGGACACATTGTGAGGAGAGACCAGTCGCCGGCGAAGGACATCACGCTTGATAAAGGAGAGGGGCAGCAAAAAGGAAACTAGGGGGGCTATGAGACAGAGATGTGAAGGGAAGAGGCATGGTGTCACACCGGTGAATATATCTATGCACATACACATAGATCCTATGCACATGCACATGTATTTATGTATACATATGCATGCATATACCTGTCTACATTTTATGGTGTTAGCAAACAAATGTGTTCTTTCACCTGTATATCTGTTCTTCCAGTTATGAGGCTAGAAGCCTGCACTAAGCCCCAGATCTAGGAGACGGCCGCTTTCTTTCTCTGCCAGCTCCATCTATGTGCCTGGCATTCCTTGGAAATGCCCACTCATCTTGGCTTGTCTTCCACTGGGTCTAGGAGGTTCTCAGCCCAGGGACCCCAGGCCCAAAACACTTGCTGCCCTGGCGCCTTTTTCCTGGTGTTACCAACGCGCTCCTCAGTTGGGTAATATTTCTAAATATTTGCCAACCTCCTATCGGTGACCTCTGTTTGTTGTTTTTGTTGCTGTTGCTGTTCTTGATACAACATCTAACCATGTGTCTTCTGGCAACAGCAGCCTGATTTTTCTCGGCAAACTAATTGCCCTAGTTATCTGGTGCTGCTATAACAGAAAAACCACAAGTGGAGGACTTTAACAAGTATTATCACAGTATGGGAGGCTGGATTCAGAAAACTCAGCGAGGGGAAGAACTGAATTCTGTGCAGCTCTGGAAGACGACCTTGATCTCTCCACCTTCTGCTTCCTGGTTCCTTGGAGCTCTTCATGTGGTTTGGCATCTCTCTCTCTCTCTCTCTCTCTCTCTCTCTCTCTCTCTCTTTCCCTGCACCCTTGTTTGATTTCTTTTATATCTTAAAGAGATTGACTCATAGTACACCCAACACCGATCCTCTCTCATTAAAAGGCCACCCTTTCCCCAAAGGGATTATAACTCCAGACTTG
>PVJH01025561.1:0-31300 GCA_004026705.1 Nesogale talazaci
TAGAGATTTGGAACCCAACACAGAATGTGCTGTTTATGTATTACTTCCTCCTTCCTCCAGCACCCCTCCCCCCTGCCCCCCCCAGCCGCCTCCTGGGCACCAGTGTTCCTCCTCCTTCCTCCATGTCCGGGTGTGTGCCTGGCTTAGCTACCTCTGCTAATAGCACTTCTAGATGCTTCCTTGGTCCTCAGAAACAAACAATCTCACTGCTGTCCAGTCATCCGGCTGCACGGCAACCATACAGGACAGCGTAGAACGTTCCCCTGCGGGTGTCCGGACCTTTACAGCAGCAGACAGCCTCATCCTTCACCCTCAGAGTGACTGGTGGTTTTGAACTTTCAGTTTGAGCCTTAGTGTTTGCAGACCAACGTGTTACCTGGTTCTTGGTTCTAGCCTTTTTCACATCCCTCTTTCCAAAGTTCACTCTCTATCTTTCTAACCCACCTCCCTCCCTACCCTAATCACAGTCTGGTGCCCCCATTCCCCTCCCCCAGAGGCATGCCACTCCCACTACCTGGATGGCCTCCCCCATGCCGGGAAGCCAGCCCCCCCTCCTCCCTGCTCAATTAAGGACAGCAGAGAGTGCGACTCTTGTCCCTCTGCATGTTTTCTGTCTGGAAAAGAAAGGAAAGCCACAAACGAAAGCCAGATCCCTATTGAAGGGGATGGTGGGCGGTTGGCTGCCTTCTGAACTCACCCCTTAGCCTCACAGCAAGCCAGGCCTGAGGACACGCCCCCAGGCAGGGGACCAACGGGACAGCCAGGGACGAGGTCGGAGGATCAGTGCCTGGGAGACAGAGCAGTCTGGGTGTTAGACAGAGGAGACGGCTGTCTGTCAGTTCCCATGTCGGTCTCTCCACCTCACACACACCACACACCCATACACCATACCATATCACATACACATAACACCCATATACACTCCACACACATGTACACACATACATGCCACACACACACACACACACTCTGTTTCCTCCTCCTCGGTGCCCTGTGTGTTCGTAGAGACTGGTCTGCCCATCTTTTCTTGCCCGCCCCAGTGACGAGGGGGTGGGGGGCCTGTTTCTGGGGAAGGTTGTTCATTTCCAAAGACGCCGCAGGATGCTTTCCCGCTGCATTTCTCAGGGCTGTGTACACAATACCCAAACCAAAAGAGAAAAAAAAAAAAATACCAGGGAGGGAGCAAGACGGGAACACAAAGGGAGATCTTATAATGGGCTTTTGTTGGTACTTGCATTTTCTTGTTGGAAATCAGAGCAGAGGCCCTGAGGTGCTGAGGTGTGGACAGGAGCCCGATGTTATCGCTGCCCGCACAATCCTGCCGGCCGGAGTCCCGAGGCAGGCGGGATCCAGCACTGGGGAAGACGGAGGCAACGGGCCCTGCTCAGTACAAACGGTGCTTTTAGTCTTTCGTAAACAGCCTGTGCCCCGGGGCTCAGATCCGTCAAAAGTTTGCCTGGGTAATTGCGCTTCGCTGCTGTCTGCAGTCTGAGCAGGAGGACGGCCAGGCCACAGCTTGCGAGTCTGTCAGGAGAATGGCCCGTGGGTCTAATCCACCTGAATGACAGACACACGCAAGCGTGGCGGACTCACTATCTCCCGTGTGTGCCGTGCCTTCCATGCGAGGCCTGAAAGCAGGTGCCGCCGTCACGGCCACGTGGCAGCTTAGGGCCGTAGGAGCAGCGGACAGGGTCCCTTGCTTGGTTACGAGTTGAGCTAGGAACAGCAAGGTCAGCAGCTTGAGACCGCTAGTCGCTCCTTGGGAGAAAGACGGGACTTGCCACTTCTGTAAAAGGCTCCTGCCCGCAGGGCCAGTTGTGCTCTGTCCTTTGCAGTCACTGTGAGTCGGAATCAACTGGGTGTCAGTGAGCCGAGTTAGCCACCCGTGAGCAGCTAGAACCCAACCACAGGTGCCACAGAAGAAAGGCCTGGCTGTTGGCTTCCATAAAGATTCTAACCAAGAACATTCCGAGTGGCAGGTGCCGGTGACACACAGGGTCACCGTAGGGCAGAGCTGCCTTTGTGGCATTAGGAAGTAGAGGGCGCCACCCGGGTGGCAGTGTGGCCCTAATCACTGGAAGCATCCCTCCTCCTCTCCGAGACCAGCGGAAACCCAGAGGAGGGGAAAGGCAGGCCCCTCGGTCTCCGTAACTGACTTGGGCGATTCGTGAATGCACAATGACAGACCCCAATGTCGATTTGCCCTCCAGCATTGTCTGGGCTTCGTTTCCACCTCAGCAGGAGATCCAGCTGGAGACAGGGCTTCCGCATCAGCCCACACTTCTCAGAATCCCATAGGAAAGGGTGCCCCTCCCCAGCTGCCCCAGCAGTGTCTGTTCAGCACATGCTTCCTGGTGACAAAAGGCCAGATGCACAGAGCAGACTGGGACCCTGTGTATATCAGAGGACAGCTGTGTCCCATAGGGATCTCCAAGGGCTGATGCTTTGGATGTAGCTTCCAGGCCTGTCTTCCGGGAGGCAGGGACTGTGAGTGGACTCAAATCACCAACCTTCTTGCCATGCCAATTCTCTCTTGCTTTTTTGTTCTTTTGTTTGAGGCCTATGTCCCACAAAGGGCTTGCAGGGTAGTTTGTATTTCTCTTGTCACTTATTTTTGGCATCACCATAGCGCTTTCTACAAGGGCCGTGCATACTTGTAGGCCCGACAGCAGTGCCTAAGAGCTCCAATCTCTGCACACCCTCGCCAGCATTTGTGAGTCTCTGTTCTTGTGAATCAAGTCTTCCTATTCTGAGGCTCTGGTCGTGGTTTTGCTCTGTGGGTACGTGATCACTGGCTTGGAGGACAAGGTATTTTCTGACCCCAGGAAGTAAAGGGTGTTCTACAAAGAGCCAAGGCCTGGGGGAGTGAAGGGTTGTGAAAGTGGTCTCTGCACTGCCCCTCCCCTGCTGGGGCAGTTGACACCTGCCAGCGCAGCAGCCTTCGCTGAGACAGACTGGCACACGGTGTCTCCATCACCCTGTGGAAGGTTGGAAGGAAACCTCAGCAGTGTTGACAATGATTTGCATCATTATCTAGTTGCATGTGACTCATGCCCAGGAAGGTGGAGAGAGGCAAGCACTAGCCTGTCCCTTCCCAGGTGGCAAACCCAACGGTCAGATCTGAGGCTCGCCTGTCCGGGTGTTGACACCGGCAGCTTGACCTGCTGGCCCTGAGTCCAGGTGCCAGGTCATGAGACTATGAGAATGGCTGTTAGCCCAGGCCTTGGCATGGGCACCGAGCTCTCCTTTGATGCATCAGGCAGGAGTGTGAGCTCCCACTGCTCTGGAAGCAGACCCCTCCTCCTCTCTTCACACCACTCCGTGGTCATGGCGCTCTGCCCGGGGCCACACTGCTGCCCTGAGTCTCTCTACATCTGGTCGTCTTCAGACTTCTCCGACCTCCCCACCCCTACACACAGCTTCTTTCCCAAACTGGCTTCCAGACCAACCCGAGACCCTTGCGCACCCTGTCCCCCAGAAGTGCCTGTCTTCCCTGGACTGAGTTCCTTGGCATTTCTAGGCACCAGGAATCATGGCGCTGGATAAATCTGTCAGTCAGCAGCCTGTGGCTCACATCAGGTCAGCCCACAGTCCATTGAAGGCCCGGCAAAGGCCTGGCCAGTGCTGCTTTGCATTGTGTGGGGGGTTGCTGAACTAGGTGACTACTAACTCCAAGGAGAGCAGCAGTTTGGGCCCGGTTGTGTGTCCAGGGCCCGGTTGTGTGTGGAACAGGACCCCTGGTCCCGACCCACTGGATGCAATAGCACACCACCATCCTCTGCCCCCGCTGGGCTGGCAATAGAGAATATCCCCTGGAGGAGAAATTGCTAAGTGTCCCCAAGAGGAGATGTGTCCCTTCCCACATCTGATTTAGAGCAATCCAGGAAATGCACAGGGAGCCCTGGTAGCTGTGGGTTGGCCATGCCTTGGGCTGCAAACTGCAAGGTCCATAGCTTGAAACCACCAGCTGCTCTGAGGGAGAAAGACGGGGCTTTCTCCTCACATAAAGAGTTACAGCTTCAGGAACCCGCGGGGGCAGTCCTACCCTGTCCTGTAGAGTTGGCATCGACTTGCTGGCAGTGAGTCTGGATTGAGTTTTGAATTAGGAAGTTCACAGGGATCTAGTCTGTGGACACACAATCACAAGTCCTCAAACAAAGGGTAGATCCTTGAGTGTCCAATTTCTTCCATAGCAAACCCGCCTGGACTCTCCTTCTCTGGGCTCCTGTGAGCTCTCTCTTCTCTCTCTCTCTCTCTCTCTCTCTCTCATCACTGGACAAGGGAGCCCCCCAGGAAGGGAACACCCTTTTGCATCCCGATGACCCAGACTCATGGCGACCCCATGTGGGTCAGAGTGGCACCACGTCTTACGGGTTCTCAGTGGCCGCTGTTTCAGAACTAGCTAGCCAGGCCTTTCTTCCGAGGGACCACTCGCTGACCTCAAACCTCAGAGTTCTCAGTCAGCCAAACACCACGTGAATCATTCGTGCCACCCAGGGACTCCCAGACTCCCACCTTGGCCTGCAGCTCCATCCCGACTTTTGTTTTTCTATGTAAAAAAAGTCTCCCATTGTATGCCAAGTCACTACAGACAGACCAGCTGCTGTTCTGAGAAAGGCTTCCTTGACCTTGTAAATCAAAGTCATTCTCTGGAGGGAGGTTTCCCACCGCGGGGCTCAGAATCACTTTTCTCAGGGTGACCTCATCTATTAAAGTATGAAGGTTGTATTTGAAATGCCATTTACTTTCTCTAAGTCAATAAATGAAGCTGTGGCTCTTCAGATCATCAGAGGTCTGCTTATTACCAAGAGTTGTGTGTGTGTGTGTGTGTGTGTGTGTGTGTGTAATTTTTTTTTTTTTTAATTTAGATCTGGGTTGGAGTTTAAAAGAATTCCGGCAGATTCCCTTTGTCTTTCCGACTCCGCGTTTGGGGTGGTATTCCTCTGTGTGTGCGGGCAGCCCCTAGATGCAGCTGACTTTATTAGTTTGTGTACTTTGTTCCGAGCGCCAGGGATGAGCTTATGAAAGCGCAGGCGGCTCTTACCTTCAAAGGTCTCCTTCAGGCTGCACCGTGCCCCCTCCCTGGGCAACCCGGCTCATCCATCGAGCACAATCCTCATTAGTACCCAGCGAGGCCACTCGTGGGGGGTGCGGGAGGACTGCAGAGTGCAGGGAGCCAGGTCCCCCCACGTGGCTCTCATGAGACCTAGGGGAGACGGCGCAGGAAGAGCTGAACCGACCGGTCTGACGGATGGAGTGGCCAGGGCTCCCTCTGGCTCCGGAGGCCAAAGACACCCAGTCCGTGGGAAGAAGTCCTGCCTTACAAAAAGGGACGTGCCGCCAAAAGCACACACAGCCTGGCCTCCTGTCCCCTCCCTCACTCTGACACCGCCCCCCCCACCCTTCCTTACTGCCCTGTCCCTCCTCTCCGCCCCAGCCCTGGTCTCACCATGGCCATCCCAGTCTTTTTTCCTCTGGTGTAAAAACCTATTTCCCCTCTTTTATAATAACGGTGTCATGAGGGATTTCTCACTGGGACAGTGGTTCTCAAACTGCCTAATGCTGTGACCCTTTCATACAGTTCCTCTTATGATGGCGACCCCCACCACCACCATGAAATTATTTTCATTGCTACTCCATCACTGTCATTCTGTTACTGTTATTAATCGAGCGAGCCCTGTGAAAGAGTCATTCAACCCCCAAAGGAGTCTCGTGACCCCCAGGTTGAGAAGCGCTGCTCCAGGAGATTGACTAAGTTGTCCTTCACGTGGTTTTGTGCATGTCATGAGGCGTTGGCTGTCCGGCAGCACCCATCGGTTCCTGGTGGCTGAGTTCTCATCTGGGTCTCTGGGTGGACTCCGTCTTTGGGTTAGCAGCTCTGTGGAGTGTGTTGCCCTGGGTGCCACTCGGGGCCCCCAAGATGAACAATTCTCCCCAGACGGGGGTGTCTGTCCAGGGCGGGGGGGGGGGGGCGCGGGGCGCGGTTGTTTCAGAGGCATCGGGTGGTGCCGAGCCCAGCACAGGCCCAGGCACTGCGGAAGTGAATGGCCTGGCTCTCCAGGCGGGTGGCAGGGCTCGGCCTTTCTGTGCAGGGAAGTTCCTTCCTGGAGTGCCTGAGATTTCTGGCAAAATAGAGCAGAGGGGATCGCAGGTCCAAATGTTCCCACGACACCCACCCACCCCCAAATAAGCAAACAAAAACTTGCCATGGGTCCATTCTGACGCAACATGACTGGCCGGCGTGTGCCAGGGCAGAACCGCCCGTGCGGCTCTTCTTGGCCGCCACCTTTAAAGAGGATGCCCAGGTCGCCCTCCTGCAGCACCGCGGGGGCTTTGAAGGGCTGAAGGTTAGGCTGGCCGTGGAGCGCGCAGGGTGAGGTGGGCGCCGCTCAGTCTTCAGTGATGTCTCCCCCGTGGCGCTATGGGCGCCCCACAGTGTCGGAAGTTCCACAGGGACCGGACCTGAACAGGCTGTGCCTCGGTGCAGGGGAGATGGCTGTGACAGCGGCCTGTCTCTGTGATCATTCCCCCCAGCACGGGGCCCAGAAAAGAGCCTGGGCCTGGCGAGTGGGGAAGAAGTACCAAAGGGGAAGCCCATGCAGGGGGTGGAAAGAAAGGTTTTGACAGGACAGCCTCGCAGGGGGTGGGATTGAAGATGGAGCAGGCCGGGGCAGAGCTCACGACTTAGCTCGCGGGCCCGTTCTGAAGGGCCCGGGCTTCCCTGCCCATCGCCAGCCGATGCCCCTTCAAGCCCGAGTGTGGAAGATCCCGGTCCTCACAAATGACAGCGGACGCTCACCACGGGTCAGGCGAGAAGACAAAGCGCACACGCAGCCTCCGTCCGTGTGGCCAGCCCACGCGCAGGGGGCCCACCTTCCCCCGAGGGAGGGTGCTCTGGCTCCGCCAGTGGGGAGAGAGCGCGAGCGGGACGGTCTTTCATTTAGCACTTGGTGCTCCAGCCTGCTGGGGGGCTGGGCAGCCGGGTGTGCTGTGGATGCTCTTCCGTCTTCGTCAAGTGGACTGAGGGAGACAAGTTTCCGGCTTGCCGTGGGAAAAATGAAGAAATACAACCAGAATGCACCCTCCTCGCTGCCCTCGACAGCAGCTGATAGGACAGGGGCCTGATGACAGGACAGGGGTCTGATAGGAGAGGGGCCCAATAGGACAGGGTAGAACTGCTCCGGTCGGCTTCCGAGACGACACCTCTGACCAAGAATGCAAAGCCCACTTCCTCCTGACCTGCTGGCGCAGTTTCAAACTGCCCTCACACCTCCAGGACTCTTAGAATACTTCTTAGAAGCGAGGGTCATGACACTTTGGACAAGTCATCAGGCAAAACCAATCACCAGTGGAGGGTTGGCAAACACACAGACAAGGCAGGCCCTCAGTGAGGTGGCGATAGACACAGGGGGGCACCCCCGGCCACGGGCTGTGTCACACCAGCGGCCCTGAAGAGCGCGGGACCAGGAGCCGTGTCCTCCTGTTATACGCACAGGGACAGCAGCGTCAGAGCCGATCCGAGGGCACCTAACTGTAACTCTTATGCCAGTGAAGGTGGCCCTCCAGGGCCCATTCCATCCTCCCCGGCACCCAGAGGGTGATGCCAACCCCCATCGCCCAGGGGTCAGACCGAGTCTGAGGAGGGAGGTGAGAGGCCTCAGCAAAATGTTCTGGGAAATGTTGCTGGCAACATTCGGACCAGTCAGATGTGCTGAGTGCAATTGAAGGATGGATTGTTAAAAGATTTGTAAGATCCCCCCCCCCCCAACCAAATACAATGATTAATTTGTTTTTTTAAAAAGCCCAAACTCACTGCCTTCGAGTCAGTGCCAACCCCGGCGACCCGACAGGACAGGACAGTGCCGACCCTGTGGGTTCCTGAGACGTCACTCCTTCCTACAGCCCGTCTTTCTCCCTCGCAGCAGTTGGCCACCAGGGCACCTCCCAGTGCTGCCCAGCCCCAGGCCCATGCTGTGCCCGGGTCTGTGGCCTTTGGGCCCTCTGAAGGGACTGGTTGTAATGAAGTTTCCACATCCTACCGAAACCCAAGAATGTTTACCATCTTGGATACCCACTTCCAGCATGCTTTCAGATTGCACTGGCTGTCTCGCTCGCTCTCGCTCTCCCTTCATGAGTCCCCCAATGTGGTTGGACTCCCAACGGGGTCAAGACCCACAGGTTGAGAACTGCTGTGCTAGCATGAAAACCAGAGCTGGGAGAAGGCTCTGTCTGCCACACAGGGAAGGCCCTGGCGGTTGGTGGGAAGGAGCTTGGGCTCTGTGTGCCCACTCTCAGGCCAGCCATGGCACAGAGGAAGCCCAGACTGAGACAGGACTGAGAGCAAACACATTCTCCAATACAGGGGACCCAAGGGCAGAGGGTTTGTCATCTCACACCCCTGTGCTAGCCCAGAAACCACAGCCCCCCCCTTCTTCCCTGCGGTTTGCCACGCCGGAGCAATTCATCCCGAGGGGCAAGTCTTGCTGGGAAGTTCAGTGGGCCTTCCTGCATTGGAGGGATTGGTCTGAAGGTGGGTCTGGCTGTGACCAGGCTGACCTGCAGGGGAGCTCTGCCAGGTCCCCAATCTGGGCTGCTGGAACAGCGGCACTTACCCAGCACTATGCGCTTGGAAGCTTGGGAGTCATGATCCAGTCAGCTGACTCACAGCAGCCTGATGTATAACTCCAAGAAAATGTTGCCCTTCCTCCACCAGCTCCGCCATGGTGGGTGCAGCCAAGCCATCCATGTGGCTCCTGTGCTGTGCCTCATGGCCACTGACCCTCGACTTGACCAGCCATGACGACCTCTGCTGGCAATGGGTCTTTCCTGATGCTCTATCCCAAGTCCCGACCCAATCTTTCCTCTCAGGCGGGGCTGGTGGTTCTCTTGACCACCGTCTCCAGAACGGCCTTCACCAGCCCCAGGGACCATGCCCGGCGGGCCTTCCATTCTCACTGTCCAGTGTTCTCGGGTGCAGGAAGGAGGTCATTGAAGAGGCCCCGGCCCGGGCTAAGAGCAAGAGGTTGGCTTCCTCAAGTTTCTTTCGCAGCAGATTCACTCAAAGCGGCGTGCTCCTGATTTCCAGATGTGAACCTCAGTGCGGCCCTCCTTCAGAAAGGGAACCCTGCTTCCTGAGCTGGGGCCAGTCAAGGGAGAGGCCTTGTCTGTCTTAGGTTCCTCCATCCCAGAATGCCCGTGCTGCTCACAGGGATGGCAGCGGGGTGATGCAGACATGCTCCCTAAGGGCCTGGGGAGTGTGTGCTCGTGCGGGTGCAGGAGCCAGAGCCGCGGGTGTGAGGGGGTGAGTGTGCAGGGACTCTGAGGGGAAGGCAGCTAAAACAAATGCTTACTTGACAGTGCCTAGGGAAGCTGTGGGTCCGCCGGGGAGCATGGAGTGGCAGCAAAACCAAGGACGTGGGGAGCCTTCTCTGCTCTCCAAACCGCCACCCCTGCTCGCCCTGTGGATGTCCCTCTGCCTCGGGGCTGGGGGTTGGGGTGGGGGTGGCGGTTCAGACAGAATGAGAAGTGTTATGAAAACGCCCGTGGCTGTGGCAGAGGCCGGCGACTGCCCCCACCCCTGCCGAACCGTCCCTGGGTGAGATCCTGCTCCAGACGGGTCTCAGACTGCACTGAGGGAGGGCAGCAGCCGTTCCCCTGGGAACTGTCTGGCAGTCCTTAGGAGGACGGCACTTTGCGTTTATGGAGCGCCTTTCATCTGTGCGGCTCAAAGCTGGGCTCCAAACGTTAATTAACTCTCACACCTGTGAGGCAGGTGAGGCTGGTGGTGGCGGTGAGGAGCCTGAGGTTTGAGGTGAAAGGGGCTCTGTGGTGAGCCAGCAGACCTGGGGGGTCCTGACTTCAGGACCCAGAACCAGGACTCTGGATTCCCAGTGCCCAGGCCACAAAGCTGGACTGGGAGGGGTGGGGGTGCCCTGTGGGTCCCGAAGTTGGTGAGTGGAGAAGACCCAGCTCCCCCTCTTTCCCACAGGCAGTCTGCCACCTCCCAGGTCTACCCCTTGGCGCGGGTACTGAGCTCCCGCAAAACCCCACAGGCCTTTAACAGCCGCGGCCTCCCCAGGCAGGTCTCTGCCCCTACTTGGTGCTGAATGCATCCCCTTCAAAGTAATTGCTGGAACAATGAAAGCATCTTAGCGCTCCATGACTAACCAAGATGTCTGCAGCCGGCTGGCCGGAGACAAACGGCTGGCAAATACCAAAGCTCTTTCACAACCTTTCTTTTCCCAGGATCCGGGGCTGCTGGGGACTGACTCATGCTCAGGGATCTCTCTGACAGCTCCAGCGTGCTGACCCGGGCCCTGCTACGTGCGTGTCCGTGTAGGTGACCCGGCTGTGGTGCCTGCCTGAGGCCTTGTCCCTCCTCCCCGCTGCACTGGCCAGAGAGAGCCTCCCTCCTTCCGAGACAGGGGAACTTTCGGGAAGATGACCTCTGTCCTGGGGCCATGAAAGCCAAGATCACACAGTGCCCAAGATGGTGGGGTTTGGGGGGTGGGGGTAAGCAGCTGGAGGCACCCTTTGGGTTGCAGGGAAACCCAGCTCTTTCTCCCCAGGGTCCCAGACAAAGAGATAGCAGCTACCCCTGGGGCTCGCCCTGACACATCACCCTGGAACCTGACTCACATCCCTGAGCCTTGAGTCACATCCTGCTGTGTGCTCAGCCGCAGCCAAGAGGGCATTACACCAGTTCCCCGTGACTGGGGTGAACTTGGAGGCACTCTGAGCGCCACCTTGCCTCCCTCCATGCCAACGGAACAAGGGAGAGAGAAAATAACCCCCTGGGGCTGGGGGTAGGAGGACCTAGGGTCTCCCCGGGAGTTTACATGTCCACCCAGCAGGGGACATAGTACATGGAACTACTTTTTATTTTTAACGGATGATGGAGCAACCTGGCCTTTTCAATGTACGCAGCCAATGGAAGGGCTGTCCAATTGTAGAAGCCAAGCAGATGACATCAGCCTCCTTGGGTCCAGGTAGCACAGAAGGTGTCACAGCTCCTAGAATGCTGTTAGGCACCCAGGTGTTGAGGGTGGGTATTCAGACGTCCCTGAGGACTGGTGAGTGTGGCCAGAACAGCTGAGGCCAGAGGCACAGCAGCCAATCTTGTACAGCTGCCCGAGTTCCCAGCCAGAGGACAAAACTGGGCATTTGGGTCTTTTCAGAGAAACAGCCTTTGTTGTCCTTGCTTCTCTATTACCCCCTGTGGTTTTAAAGGAGCCCCAGGCCTAGGGTGCCACAAATGGAGTTGCTAACCAAAGGTCAACAGTTCAAGGCCCCCAGTTGCCCACGGGACAAAGAGGAGGCGTTCTGCTCCCATAAAAAGGGGCAGTCTTGGGAAGGCGTGGAGGCAGTCCTCGGTCCTGTCCGGTTGCTCAGGGCTGGGATTGACTCGATGACAGACTTGGGTCCTTTAGTTGTTATTTTGGGGCCTCCTGGTGTTTATCGGTTTCATATTGTTCCTTTTCTTTCGTTTGCTTGAGGCTTAGCATGCTCTCTGTTTCTCTCTCTCCTGTTTCTTAAGGGGTCCACTTAGGTGATTATCAGTCTTTCTCAGACATGCTCGGAGGGGATACATTTCCTTGGAAACACAACCTGTGCTGCAGCCCACGAATTTGGATACATTGTGCTTTACATTGAGTTCAAAATACCATCGAACATCTCTTGAGATGGATTCTTTGGCCTGTGTGGTATTAAAAGTGTGTGGCTTCCTCTCCAAACGTCTGAGGGATTTTCCCGCTAAGTTTCTGCTACTGATTTCTAGTTTACATCCATTCTGGCCTGAGAAAATACTTGGTATGATTCCTGTCCTTTTCCATTTGGAAGGCGTGCAGATGGCTATCTTAGCGAATGTTCCGTGTTAGCATGGAACATGGCGTATTCTGCTGGTGGCTGGGTAGAGAGTTCTGTATGGGTCCATTAGACCAAGATGATCGCTAGGGCTGCTCAGGTCAAGTGTCATTACTGATTCTCTGCTTGCTTGATACCATCAACTTCTGATAGAGGGATGTTGAAGTCTCTCCTCGCAGCAGCATCAATGTGTCCCTCATGTATTTTGAAATTATTAGGTTTCACCCCCTCCCTCGTCACATTAAGGCCTTTTTGAGTAATGTATCCCTTTACTTTTATGTGATATCCCTCTTTATGACTGAGTTTCCTAGTGCTAAAACTTGCTCGCTCTGAAATTAATTCGCTGCCCTAGCTGTCTTTTATTAGTTTTAGCATGGTGTATCTTTCTCCAAAGTCTTTATGTGTAAAGTGAGTTCCTTGTAGGTAACATACAGTTAGAGCTTGGTGTGTTTTTTTTAATGAACCCCAACAATCTTGGTCTTTTAACTGATGCATTTAGACCCTTCCCATTCAAAACCATTATTGATATTTGATTAATATCTACAGTGTTTCTAACTATTCTGCATCTATTGCATTTGTTCTCTTCCCCCAACCTTGAGTGGGTGGGCCGTTTAACGTTTGCTGACACTGTAGCTACACAGACTTCAAATTCGATCAAATTTGTCTTCCCTGTTATCTCTGGGCTTCCCTGAGAACTCCTCCGTAAATAGTCTGTGCTCTGCAGCTCCTTTTCAGCTGTAATCCACTGTTACTCACGGGCTCCCATGACAACTTTCATGGGGATTTCCAGAATGAGAAACTCCTATGTGCATAGGGTTCCCCCTCCAAAAGGAGCATCTCTTTCCCACACACGTCCACATGCAGCCTCCAGGATTTGTCAAAAGTGCCATTTAATTGCTCTGACTAGTTTATGGCATTAGTGGCTTCTCCTGCTAAGTAGATCCCAACAGTAACTGTCTCTTCAGATTTCAGGGTGACGGTTTGCCCTGCAACCGCAATTCTCTGATGGGCCCCAACAAAGTTGCGGCTTTTCAGTATGTTCAGCAACTACCGTGTTGGGAAGACAGGAGTGATCCCTTCCGATGATCAATTGTAATTCTGAAATCAGGAGGAGAGAGTTCTTTTTATCTATTATTTGATAGGACGTATCCTTTTTTTGGGGGGGGGGGGAACTCGGGAAAAATGAGCAGTGAATGATGCAACCAGAGATTAAACTTTCTTACTGACTAATGTATGCCACAGGCACCTCTGAGTTCACCTTTAACCTCGACCCCACCCAGCTCCTGACTGCCACCTCCTTTTTGACCCACCCACCCCCATTTCCAATGGAATGCAGCAGGGCTTTGCAATGTGCAAAGAAGGGGTCTGCTGTACTGAATATATGCTCATGTATGATCACATAATGGCTTCATCCAAGTGGTTGCATCGAACTGTCATGTGCCTTAAGTGGGGTGGGGGTGAGGTCACAAACGGAGGGAAACGTTTCTGTTTGGCTGTTCTAATCCAGGAGCATGTTTCGGTTTCGTGGCTTTCACAGAAGCAGGGGTTGGCTGAGAGAGCCTCTCTACAATTATTGCCGTGCTGCCCTCCCCAGACCCCCAGTTTCCTGGTCTTTTAACTGCCAAGACTCTGGGACCCAGTCCCTTGCTGGTGCCAAAAAGTGTGCCAGGTACTCCGCAGCCAGCAGTGTGGTGCCACCTGAGCCTTAGCCTGGAGCAAGCAGGTGCAGCCTAACCAAGAAAGGCCAGCCAAGTCCTTAAGCACAGCTGACTTTTCTTTCTCCATAATAGTTATTTTTTAAAAAAGACATGCAGATTTACTGAGTGTTTACTATGGTCCAGGAACTACGATAATTATATATAGCTTTTCTCACTTATTCCTCACAATTACGCTTTGAAGTAAAAAAAAAAAAAAAAAAAAAAAATCTAGGACCCAGAAAACAGGAGCGATTCGCCCAAGGTCATACAGCTATGTATTCGAACTGAAATCGGGGTCACTTAACCCCGCTGCTTTCCCTGCCCTGTGCCCCTCACAGAAGGAAGATGAGCTTGTTGTGAACAGTGCGGGGGTGTTGTCTCCGATTTGAGAAGGAATGTTTGCAAGTCCAGTGGTTAGGCCAGAGACAGCTTGTCAATGTGCACCAGGTCTGAGTCGTCAATGAAATGGATCTTGTTAGCTGCCATGCGTCCATTCCAACCCATGGATACCCCGTGCTTCCAGTGAGTTCAGCATGTGCAGAGAAGACCTGAGATCCATGGGCCTTCCTTCCAGCCAAGGCTGTGACCTCTTGGGAACAGATAGCTAGCTGAGCAGTTCTTCTGAAGAACCTCTGGGTAGGCAGGTGGGTTCGAACCATGAAACTTCGTTGGCCAGCACTTAACAGAAAGAAAAAGGGGGAGGAGGTGCTGAAATATGAATGAATGAATGAATGAATGAGCAAGTGAATAGTTTCCTGGGCCAGTGAATGAATGAACAAAGCCACTTTTAGCAAGATGGACTGGCCCTGAGCTAACAACTCTTGGTGAGGGGCCATGGGGATATTATCCATCACTGCCCCTAGCTAAAGTAGCATGTGGCCGGCACAAAGCATGCCCTCAATAATATGTGTCCTGTTTGTGGTGGACTAGCTTATCAGCAGTAGCACCTTCCACGAATGTCCCTGCTGGCTGGAGAGCTGACTGTGGTTCTCTTTCTCACCTGTCTTGTCCCTCCGTTTCCTCTCCTCCGGATAGATTCCCTTTGCATGTATTGATATTATACATGTAAAATATATGTGCATATCGCATGCCTCCACCTGATGACTTCGCATGCCAATGATGGTGTGAGATCCTGCCTAGGGCCCATGAGGATAAGAATCCTGGATCATCACCCTTGGGGCACAGAAATGACCTTTCACAGAGTTAGCCAGAGGCCCCGTACAGAATGGGCCCAGAGCCCGCTCCCCCTGCCCTTCAGCACCCCCTCAGGGTGGCCCACAAGAGCGACATTTCACACTTGCCTTCTCTCCTTCAGAGCAGTCCCAGAGCGAGGATGGGAAGTGAATGTTACACTTAGCATACGAGAGATTAGTAGAAACCCCATGTTAGCACAACTGGTTACATACTCGGCTTCTCACCCAAAGTTGGGAGTTGGGAGGCATCAGCGTCCCCCATGTGCCTCAGCAGAAAGGCAACATGGGAGACCCTCCCCGAGGACCACTCTCCTCACACAGGCGTGGCATCCGTGAATGGCAGTGGACTTGATGACCATTGGCAGTGCGACATTGTTGACCCTTGGTGTGTGGAATTTTCAGTTTGGGCTTTATTTTGTTCGTTGCAAGTGTAGAAAAAGAAACCACCCCCAAACCCAACATGCGAAGCTCACCATCACCACCTTCTGGCCCACCTCTGACAAGGACCTGGCAGTTCACTCTGCTAGTGAGGTTCAGGTTTTCAGTGCTTCCCTCCCTCCCCCCCACCCCCACTTTGGGGCCCTGGACTTCACTTGCAAAGCTAAGTTGCCATGTGAAGGAAGAATATGTTGGCTCTAAAACCCTGCGTTAGAATAAAATAAAATCATGGAACTTGGGACTTTAATCATGAAGATCATTTTAACCAAAGCATATTTTTTAAAAGGCCGTGGAGCATTATGCAACGTTCGCATGGTCTAATTATGATCTTAGAAGGGCCTCGCACAACTTTTTCACTGCAGTAAAACGTGATGGGGCATGAATCATGGCATAATCTTTGGGTGCTTAGTGTGGTTTAAGACGTGGGTTAGCGGTGCTGGGCTGTCTGCACAACAAGGCATGAATTACTGTGCCACAATTCACACCCCAGAGTGCTTTAGGACAATTATAAAGCCTCTTTTGTTTGCTTTTAAATGATTAAAATATCTGAGTACAATCTAGTCACTTAGGAGATGGCTGTCCATCGAACACATGCGTGTGTGGAGGCAGTCTCGGCGGAGTTGAGCGTGCTTTTCCTTACCCGGAGCCCCACACCCGGGGTCCTGGCGGACGGACAGCGGAGTGAGCATTCAGCTATTTCTGTGCGCTCTCCTGTGGGTGGGAGAACTGTGGGTGTCAGATGAAGGAGGCTATCCGGCGGGCACAGAGCGCTGCTTTTTAAAATGGGTCAACTCTCGTCTTCTCTGTCATCTCTCTTCAAAACCTTCCAAATTTGGAAGGAAACAAAGTCCTTTCTTCAAAGACTGACTTCCCAAGATTCTCAGAGCTGAAATATTGGCCCAGGAACGACTAGATTTTTTTTTTCTAACTTGAAATTTTGGTTCTTTTTGAGAAAATGAAGGATGGAAACTGGCAGGTATGGGGGCAGGGGAGAGGGAAATGGGGAACCAAGCTGGCAGAAGAACAGAGAAGGGGAAGACCTGTGTCTGGATCTTCAAATGCCTGATTCTGTTGTCCGCGCTGGTGACTTCAAAGAGACCAAGCTGCAAAGGCAAACGTTAGCCGCGGGAAATGAAAAGCCGTGGAGGGCGCAGATCTGAATTATTTCCTATTCAGTAGTAACAGCTCCTTTATTGTCAGGGGCTGCTGCTCCCAGCGGCTTGTAGCGCTGCTTTGGAAGCCGCTCTGGATTTACAGGAGTGAGTGGCTGCAACAAGAGAGTGAATGCTGACTCTTAAGGAAATAGAAAAGTCCCCTCCTCGCGGGACCCTGTCTAAATTTCCTCACACAATTTATCTGGACACAGAGGTCACCCGTGGTTGCTCCCTCTTTCCATCTACAATGAGTGGCACACTTTTGAAACCGGAGATGCTTGTGACTGTTGAGTCCAATGTGCAAAATCCATTTTGCCTAGATATTTTGAGGTCAGCACAGATTTTTCTCCCCCTCCATCCCTTATAGTAACAATCTCATGGGACTGGGGGTTGGAGGGGAACGGCAGTGTTTCTGTTGTAGTATGGGTCAGAACCAACAACAGCAGCATAGTAGCAATATGTGAAAAGACTTCCCGTGTTCTGGACTCAACTCCACTGAGAGCTGTGCACCATAGGCAGATTTTTCTAAAGCAGGTGGCCAGGCCTTTCTTCTAAGAGACCTCTGGGTGGGTTGGAACTTGTAACCTTTCAGTTACCAGCATTAACTGTCTGCACCAATAGAGGTTCACGCATAGTCTTTCCTTTGAGATCTGGAAAGGAGCTGACACATCAGCTTCTCTGCTGCTGGGTCCCTAAGTTAAGTCAGTAGAACTCGCTGCCAGATTCTCAGCTAAGCTTTCCATTTTTTCCCCTTGTCCTTGGGAGAAATTTTATCGAAGTAGGAATCGTTTCTTAAAAGCCATTGAATTTGGGAGGGGACTGAAACAAACAAACACTGCCAAACTCCATGCATGGAGATGCTCTAGGACACGGCAGAACTACGCCTGTGGGCTTCCCACGCTGTAAATCTTCCCAGGCATAGGACGTCTGGTCTTTTACTCTTATGGTGGTTTGGAACTGCTGACTCTGCAGCCCAACTCGTAACCACTATTTTTGCCAGAGGTTCACAAAAAACACTACTTTCTCTTTGGCTTACTGATGACAGACAGGAAGTTGGATCCCCTGAGCTGATACACATTTGAACAAGTGCTTCATGATGGTGGTCACTATCATGAATGATAAGGCCGAAACTGAGTAGTCAAAACTTGAGGGTGCCAACTGCTATGTAATAAAATAGTTTTAACATGAATACCTCTACCTTGAAAGTGGAACCATCTCCACTCATCATTATCTATCTCAAAACTCACTGCCATTGAGGCCATTCCGACTTACAGCAGGGTGGGATGGCCCCTGTGGGTTTCCGGGCCTGTAACTGGTGCTGATCTCGCGGTTAGCAGCCATGAGGGCTTAAAAAACTTATAGTTAAGAAGTTTCCAAATCTCAAAAAAACTGACCTGTTCCTCTGCTTCTTATTGGGGAAGAACCAGCCAACAGAAAGAAATACTAGGGTGTCCGGGGCTGATCCAATACGGATAAACAGGTTGCTTTTGTGATACGTGTGGGGACACTGGTGGCGCTCCCACTGCCCATGCCAGGAGGCACACCTTCAGTCCCCGTCAGTCTCCTGCACAGCAACCCCACCGGTCTGTCACAGGAGGTCTGCTTGTTGCTGTGGGGCTTTCTGATTTAAGAGCGCAGAAGAGACAGAATCCCTCCATGCGATCCCTTTGGATCCCAGTGGCCCAGTCTGCAGAGGGCTGCCACGGAGGGAGGTGCAGGAGCAGGCCCCGTTTCTCTCCACCGGGATTGGCGTTGCCACGCCTCAGGGGCTGACTGCACTCACAGCAAACACATCTTATGTGTGTGCAACACGTTTAAGTAGAGGGGACTGGCTTCTTATTTCAAAGGCTTTTCAGAGTTCTGAAAGCCCGCCCACTCCACTTGTAACGGCCCTCCCTGCTTCTCTGCAGATACCAGGCAGATCCAGCCATCCCCGCCGTGGTCCTACGATCAGTCTTACCAGTACCTGGGATCCATCACCTCTCCTTCCGTGCACCCAGCAACGCCCATCTCACCGGGGCGGGCCAGCGGCATGACAAGCCTCTCTGCTGAGCTTTCCAGTCGACTCTCAAGTAAGCTGCTTGCAAACGCACTCCCTCCTGCCTAGCACAGTGCCAGGAGAAGCAGAGGTGCACGCAGGGGATGGAATAACACAGGGAATAACACAGGGAAGGTCACCCGGCGCTCTGAGCAGGGCCTGGCTAGCTGGTTGTGGATGAGTGAGTTTATCCCGACTCTAAGCCCCACGCCCAGGCGCTCTCTGACACGGAGCCGGCCCTCGAGGCCCTGGAGAAGCCAACAACCCCTTGGGGGTCTCTGGATGGCTCATGTTTGGCAGGGCATGGTGGCAGTCAAAGGGATAACAAGATCAAAAGTCATGTCAGTGGTTTGCCTCTCGAACTTAGGGTACCAAGTGGTTCTAGACTGAGGAAACTGTGGAACAGGCCAGTGGAGGGGTGGAGGGGAAGGGGCAGGGGCAGGGCATGACGATGGTCCAAGGCTACTAAATGTAGCACCAGGCTGCCAGTATACCTGATGGAGACCTTCTGAGCCCAGCGCAGAGCCAGGGGAGAGCAAGGGACATAGGGAAAGCGTAGGCGTCCGTCCCAGTTGGCACCGCGGCTGATTAGTCATTGAACTTGCAAGCCCTGTGGGCTTGGCAATCACCTTTCGCTCATGGACAAGGAAATCGGGCGCCAGAGAAAAACACCTTTGTGAAAAGCAAAAGGAAGCTCGGCGTGTGGGGCTTTGGGATTGGAGCTGGACCAGGCTGACTGTCTAGCAGCCCCTCAGCACCACAGTCCCTGGAAACGCACTTGCACGTGGACTGGCGGTGGGGAGTGGGAGCCTATTTGGGCTTTTCCGCTCGTATAGACAGTCAGGGGACAGGCAAGTGGGGGCAAAGCAGCCAGGGCTGCCATTTCTAGAGGGGCCCATGGTGTGTTCCAGACGATGGGGACCATCTGAGGTTCCACCTGTCGTCTTAGCTTCTCCTCGGCATCAGACAGACACCTTGAGCGGATTTTCCCCCAACAGCAGGTGGGAGTTGCAAAGACATTTCCCTGCTGGCTGTCCTGGGCATTTTAGGATATGTAGCAGCACCCTGACTGCAGATGCAGAGTCCGCCTGCCCTAGAGTTTCTGCAAAGACATCTCCACACCCCAATAAAAATCAAACGCACCGCCAGCGAGTGGATGCTGACTCCCTGTGACTCTGTAGGGCAGGACAGCACTGCCCCGGTGGGTTTCTGGGACGGTGATGCTCTACAAGAGGAGAAAGCCTCATCTTTCTTCCGTGGATCGCCTGGTGGTTTTGAACAGCCTGCCTTGTGGTTAGCAGCCCGGCTCCTCTCCTGTCCTGTCCCGAGAGGAAAAAGCCCTACTGTGGAGAAGCACGGCCTGAAAGGGTTCTTGGGTGCCACGGTTGAACAGGAAAGCCAGCTCAGTGGCTCAGTCATCCCGTTTTTTTCTGGCAGTGCTGCCGGCATTTCCACAGCACCTGCTGGCCCGTGTGTCCTACGTGGAGTCACGTAGGGATGGTGCCTGCTGTTCAGGCTGTGGCTTCTGGAGGCGTGAGAGTCTGGTGGATTTCCTAAGCAATCACTCGTCGGCTTTCTCTGACGCTTCTTTTTGGTGGCTTGTGACACCAGACAGCTGTTTCCTTGGAAACCCCCCTGCTGTCAGTGCGTGCAGTAGGATCCATTACATAAGGCTCTTGGCTGGGTCACCATCCATGGCAGGCACCGTAGAGGCTAAGAAGCCTAGGAGCCAGCTTGTTGAGCTCATCCGAGGTTCAGCTAGAAGGGTGATATGTAGAGATATAGTTAAGGGATGAGGAGTGTCTCCATGGATTACGTGATGATGTGGCTGCTAGCTGCAAGGCTGGTGGTTCGAGTCCACCCAGGGGCACTGTGGGGAAAGTCCTGGATATCAGCTTCCCAAAGACCAGCTGCTGACAACCCTGTGGAGCACTGTTCCGTGGGGCACAGTTGGGGTGTCCAGGCATCAGAACTGAGACCATGACACCTCTCAAATGCCCATTAAGTCCGGGTGAGGCTTCAGAATACCGGGGAGTAAGACAACTAAGGGGCACAAACAGGGGTGCTGCACAAGGTGAAGCATCAGGCTACGAACCCCCAAGATTGCTTGGACTCACCCAGAGAAGGAAAACAAGGCCATCTGGTTCTCCTAAGGTCACGACCAGGACAGCCCTATGAGTCAGAATTCGCTCTATGACAACTGATTTTTTTTTTTGGTTGGGGGGGTGGTGGTGGTGTTTTTGAGGACATTATATTGCTTGGGAGGTTACAACCAAAAAACCCAACTCACTACCACCAAGTCGATTCTGACTCATAGCAAGCCAAGAGGCTCTTGTGGGTCTCTGGGCCTAGAACGGAACAGGAGTGGAAGGTCAAGTCTGTCTCCTGAGGGAGCAGCACCTCGAGACACTGCTCTTCAACTTAGCAGGAGCACATCCCCACATTCCACTCCCCAGTGGCCCCCAGGAGCTCAGGCCTGTAAAGTGGCTGCCCCCTCCTGGCACGACTAGGACACATGAAAGGAAAATGGTTCACTGACCTACAGCTTTGAGAACCTGACACTCCCAATACTCTGTGTCTGCTTTACCTTTTCATCGGGGGCTTTGTGTCTGCCCTGAGCCCTGCCCCCAGCCCCACCTGGGCTTCCTTCTGCAGGAGGACTGGGACTCTGTCTGTCTCCTGATCCTTTTCAGACAGACTCCTCCTTGCCTCGTCTGAAAAGAGTTGTCATCTGGAAGGTTTGCTTTTCTTTTCTTAAAAAAAAAAAAAAATAACGTTTAGCTGCCAACTTCGGCAATGGACAGTATGCATTAATCTGAGTCATGCAAAAGAGCCTTTTAGGGCTGCCATTGTCTGCTCAGGCGGCCTAATCCTCTGGGGCGGTGGGAGGGGCCCCAGGGAGGGCTGCTTTCATGCATGTCAAGCTTCAGAAGGAAGACTTGAGCTGTCATGGCAAATATTTAGCTCCATCACTGGGGAAACATTTCCAACCCAAATACCTGAATCTGCTAATCCCCAGATTTCCTACTCCCAAACAGCTCCCTGAGGGACTCAGGGCTTCCCACCTCACCCACGATCTATAGTTCCCTAGGGTTTATGTGGGTGTGTTGGGGGAGAGGGGGGCGGGTGTGCTTTAAGGAACAGAAACCGTATTCCTTCACAGTTTAGGAGGCTAGAAGTCTGAATTCGGGGTACAGATTCTAGTGACAGCTCTCTCTTGTCCCTATTCCCAGGTGCCTGTGATCATCCATCCCCCAATTGTCTTAGGTTGCATCTGTGCCAACTGCTCGACTTGGACTTGTTTCATGAAAGTGATTAGGTTCACGTCACACCCTACACTGATATAGGCGCCCCGGTGGCGTAGTAGGCTATGTGCAGAGGTGCTAAGCAGGTCAGTGGTTCAAACCCACCAGCTGCCGCAGGAGAGGAGGGGTGGGTGGGGAGAAAAACGATGAGGTTGTCTGCTCCCCTAAATGTTGAAAGTCTCGGAAAGCCACAGCTCTACCCCGGGGCGTTATGAGTCGGAATCAACTTGGTGACACTGAGTTTGACTTTGAGTTACACTGACATGACCTTATTAACACAACAAAGGAAGCCCTGCTTCTGAGCAGGATTGCATCCACAGTTATAGGGGACCCTGGGCCCTGGTGCCAAAAGGTTAGCAGTTCAAAACCACCAGTGTATCCACTGGGAGAAAGACGAGGTCTTCTAGGAAAGAGTTCCAGTCTCAGAAACCCATAGAGGCAGTTACACTCTGTCCCAGAGGGTCACGATGATTCAGAGTGGATTCAATGGCAATTGAGTTTTGTTTTGAATTTTGGAGGCCAGCCCAGAAGGAGCTCTGAGTAGCGCTATGGGTTGGGCATTTGACTGCTACCTTCAAGGTCACTGGTTCAAACCCACCAGCTTCTCTGCAGGAGAAAGTTGTGGCTGTCTGCTCCTGTAACGATTTATAGTCTGGGAAACTTGTGCAGGGGGGCGACCGGGCAGGCCAGCCAGGACAACAGATGAGCTGGGGCCTCAGAGGGGCTGCACCTTATAGGGGTGTCAGAGTAAACACCAAATGATACAAAGATTTGGATAAATCATTTGAGCATGAACGGATCTAAAGTGCCTGCTGTGTTTTGTTATCAAAATGTGGTACAATTTTTTTGTATCCATCTTGCAAATAGATGGCCCTCTGTAGGTTGCTGCGGCTGCCACAGAGAAGAAAACTCCTGGTCAGTTATCTCAGAGCATTTAAACTAGTGGTTCTCAACCTTCCTCAGGCCACAACCCTTTAACACAGTTCCTCATGTTGTGGTGATCCCCCAACCATCAAATTATTTGTTGCTACTTCCTAACTGTAATTTTGCTACTTTTATGAATCGGGTGACCCCTGTGAAGGGTTGTTCAACCCCCAAAGGGGTCATGACCCACAGGTTGAGAACGCTGATTTAGATATTCTCTCACAAGCAGAAAGAGGGTTAACAGTATCCTGGCACTTTTGCCCATGACAATCCAGGGGCTCCCTCCCGATTCCAGTCACTCAATGCCATGACCACATCACGGTGCTGGAGTTGGGGCAGAGCGTGTCCAGACAGCCCATGAAGCAGGAAGACTTCTCATTCATCTTTCCCCAGGAGATTCACCTTCTTGTCTCGGGGCAAAGGCATTGATCTGTGTCCGCAGCGTTACCTCATATGAAAACAGATCAACTTTGCTGGCCCAGGCTTCCCCCTCCCACTCTGCTGCTCCGAGACCGTATAAATCTAACTGGAAAAACGGAGTCACGCTTCCTGTGAACTCTGTCTGCGTAAGCACAAACAAGTGACACAGGGTTTGCTCACTGATGGCCCGGCCGCCGCGGGGGCAGGGACGAGCCCTGTGGAATGAGGCAAGGTCTGTCTTCAGAACTGACTCAAGAAATGGCCAGAAGAAGGCAGCCCTCAATTCCACTCTCCCTTTACAAAGTTATCCCAGTCCACACGGCTGACTGCTTTGCGACGATTCAGAGTGTTTGTGTGCATGCCTGCCCCCTGCTCTCCTCGTTAGGGTGGGGGATTTACGGCAGACTTTTGACTTTCTCTATAAACTTTAATTACCCCTCTGGTAAGGAATATCATCACATTCTCCCAAAACGTACAGGAGACCTTTTTTCCCTTTAATGTGTTGGTTGGAACAAAAGGTCATTACAAAGAGAGAGGGGAAAGAAAGAAAAATGAACTAGCTCGCTGCTGGAATAATGGGCTTGAAATATGAGGAAGTTGATCAACCACCGATGCCTTCTACAAACAGATTAATCCGCCCTGATAACTTGCCTTTCAGAACAAGCTTTTGCCTCCCCCGCGGTGCCCCATCAGCCTGAACGTATACAGGGATGCAGGCTGCACACGTTGTGCCTGGCTTTGGGGGTCAATCTGAGAACTGACAAATAGGAACGCTTTTCATTCCTGCGCCTGCTCCATTCCGCTGTTGCGGTTTGGATCTGCTGAAGTAAGGGCTGGAGCCTGACCTGGCCATCACAGGACACACACACACACACACACACACACACACAGAGTGGTGCTTCCTACCTGGGGCCCTTTTGCACCATGTCCACCCCACCTCCACTCCAGGGACGCTTGACAATGTCTACGGACATCTCTCTTGTCACATTTGAAGGGGATGCTATGGGGACTTACGGGGTAGAGGGGTGGTAGTGGGGAGAGGTCAAGATATCTTGCAGTACAAGACAGCCCCCACAATTTATTGTCTGGTCCCATTTGTCAGCAGTGGCCCCTGAGTAATGCCTTAATCTACAGGGCATGAGGAGTCCTTGCTGCCACCCTTACTCCCTGGGGCTTAAAAAACAAGCATCAGGATGCACGGACGATCAGGGCCATCAGAACCAGTTTGTGAGAGTCTCCATGGCCACGGGGAACTATGTAGATAACGCTTTGTTCTTCTTACTAAAATGTCAACACTATCACCAGATAAAGAGAGTTGCTAAAGCAGGCGCCCACATCCATTCCTGCTACCATCCAGCTGAAGCATTGACGAGGCAGCTTCCAGAAGTCCATGGACTCGAAAGATAAGGAAGTCCCCACATAGCCGAGAATGTTATTGCTGTTGTGTTAAGTGCAGTCAAGTGGGTTCCAACTCATAGCCACCAAAAAAACAACGCTGTCCTGTCCGGCACTTCCTCACAATTGTGATATTTGAGCCCATTGTTACGGCCACGGGGTCAGTCCACGTTGTTGAGGGCCTTCCTCTTTTCCGTTGACCTGTAACCCAGCACAAAGTCTTCCTCCAAAGAGCCCTGACAGCCTAGTGGGTCCCATGTTGCGCTATCACTGTGAAGTTAGTAGTTCAAACTCACCAGACACTCCTCGGGAGGAAGAGGAAGCTTCTGGTCCCGTAAAGAGTCACAGTGTGGGAACTCCAAAGGCCTCTCCTCTGTCCTACGGGGCCGCTCTGAGTTGCAGATGACGCAATGGCAATGCGTCTGAGTGGCTTCTTTCCTTTCTAAGAACTTACCCCTCCTGGTGACAGATCCAAAGTATAGCAGGTGAAGTCTTGCCCTCTTCCTTCCAAAGAGAATTCCCGCCGTAGCTCTTCCAAGACAGACTTGTTCCTTCCCTTGAGTGTTCCCCCAATGGTATCCAATATCCTTCATCAATATCATTCAGAGGCATCAATTCCTCTTCGGTCTTTCCTATTTATGGCCCAGTTTTCACATACATGGGAAAAAGGCCATGGCTTGGGTCAGGTTCACCTTAGTCCTTAAAGGGACTTCCTGGCTTGCTGGCACTTTAAAGAGGGCTTTTGCAGGATATTTGCCCCATGCACTAATACATCCTTTGGTTTCTTGAGCGCTGCTGCCCTCAGCCTCGATTGTGGATCCAAGTGAAATGAAGTCCTTGGCAACTTCAGTCTTTTCTCCTTTGATCTCCATGAGGGAGGGGTTTTGTTTTCTGTAGGGTGAGATGTGATCTGTACTGAAGGCGGCAGCCTTTGATCTACATCAGTTGTGCCCTCTGACATCTCAGGTTGTTTGTCGTTCTTCCTCCAATCCCAATGCCAGGTCGGCATTAGAGATGGGCCACTGAAATCAAGGCTGGGCCAGTCCTCGTCTGGAGGCCAATGGGAGGAGAGATGAAAGAGATGAACGGGAGTAAGACTAACAACCGCTCATACTCGCAACTACAGCATGTGATAGACTGAATCATAGGAAATTGCCAATTTTCAACTGCTCTGAACCAGACTCATTGCCTTCAAGTGAAGTCTGACTCATCGGGACACAGGACAAAGCAGGACTGGCACCGAACTTCCAAAGCTGTTATCTTTGTGTGAAAGTAGATTGCCACAAGCCACTGGCAAGTTTCAACAGCTAATCTCTCTGTTGACAACCAAATGTCTAACCACTGTACGGCCAGGGCTTCTTCTCAATTGCTCTAGACCTACATATAGGGCAGTTTCCTATGAATGCAAACTAAATGGCATGTAGAATGTATTCTATTCTAAAACAATAACAAGGTTGAACTATACTCTATTAATGTGCCCATGGCATGAACAAGTATTCTCTCTCTCACTCAGCTCAGTGCCAGCTGGTCAATTCTGACTCATATAGGACAGGGTAAAATTGCCCTTGTGAGTTTCAGGGAATTTACAGGAGCAGAAAGCCGCCTATCTCTCCCAAGGAGAGGCTGGTGGGCTTGAACTGTTGACCTTTCTGTTAGGGGCCCAGCATGTAACCCACTATGCCACCAGGGCTCCTAACTCTTATATAGTGGTACCTATTACTATACATTATTATAGTTATATTGAAATAATCAGTTACCTCACCGCCACTGGGTCAATACAAACTCATTGCAACCATGCCGACAGGGCAGGGTATAACTGCCTTTGTGAATTTCTGAGGCGAACTCTTTACGGGAATAGAAAGTTCCATCTTCCTCCGACAGAACAGCTGGTGGTTTCAGACCGCTGGCCTTGCAGTTAGCAGCCCAACATGTACCCACCAAGCTACAAGGGTGCCTTAGATTTATATTACTTTTGCTATATTCCCCTATTGATTATATTACAGAGTGGCAAATTTTTCCTTCAAAGCACCAGATGGTAAACTTGTCAGGCCTTCCCTGTTGTGACTATTCATCCCTTGCTCCCGTAGCGGGATGTATTAAAGGATGAACCACCTCAAACCCTTGCTAGCCTGTGAACCAGAAGGAACACTAGAACCACAAGGAACACTAGAAACACTAGATGATACCAGTACAAGTATGCACCATTGATGCTGTCTGTGGACGGTGTGGTTTGGACACTGTGCTAAAAGTTAAAATGTTGTGGGAGTCCATTTCCGGTCACCCTCTCTGCTGATGCCACTGGTGCTGGTATTGGTGGGGGTGGGCACTGGGAAAGCTGACTGGCTGGAGAGTGAACAGAGGGGGCACCACCACCTGTCACTCACCTGAGCAGCACTGGCAGCCTCATCTCCCCACCCCCACCTCGCCTGGAGTCCACAAACCTGGAGAACCAGAACTCAGAGCCAACTCCTGAGCCTCTCTGTAAGAGTTTGGGTTCCAGGACTTTAAAACCCCTAGGCTTTACCAAAAGGAGAACTGCTTTCCCTTTTAAAAGAATAAAATAAATCCTATGGGACCATGGACATATATGTGCAACAAGTAACATATACCTGCATTATATCCAATTTTATATATATACTTATATTTCATTTTATCTGCTATATATACTAAGTGGCACTATGAGTAGAGCACTCCTCCGCTGGCCTAACGGTGAGCAGTGTGCCTCCACGAAGTGTTCCATGGGAACAGATGTAGCAGTCAGCTTCCATAAAGATGACCAAGACCAGCAAGTCCACTCTGACTCATTGCCACCCTCTGGGGCAGGGTAGAAGTTCCCCTCTTGGTTTCCAGGGTTGTCAATCTCTAACACAGCAGCGAGCCTCGTCTTTCTCCTGTCCAGGAACTTGTACCTTCAAACTGCTGACCTTCAGAGGTAGCCCTCCAATGCAGCCCACCAGGCCCCGGGGCCTCCTTCTATAAAAAACACAGTCTTTGAGACCCCTTGAGACCCTTCTACTCTGTCCCACAGGGATGCTGTGAGCAGAAATGAAGGACACCGGAAGTGGGTCTGGTTTGGATGTTTCCATCCCTATCGGGAGCTGTCAGTTGGTGGCATGGTGGTGGCTTGTGTGCTGTGAGGCTGTACCACCAAGATTTCCAATACCAGCCGGGTCTCTTCTGGCGGATCCAGCATATGTCACACTATCCTCCGTTATAGTCCGCTCCAACTCACAGTCCCTCCCTCCGGGGACAAGGGGACACGCCGCCGCCTAGTCTTTTCGCCATCCTCCCCACCATTGCTCCGTTTGAACCCATTGTGGCCGCCGCTGTGTCTATCCGACTCCTGGGGAATCTTCCCCTTTTTGCTCCTCCTCTTCTGCACACGTTCTGGTAGGGTATACCTTATGGTGGCAGCTAGAAGGTTCCACGTTGGGCTGCTAACCCCAAGGTCAGGAGTTCGAAACCACCTTGGGAGAAAGACTTGGCTTTGTACTCCCAGCATCTCTAAGAGTCAGAAGGGACTCCATGGCAGGATGACGTCCTACCTCGTACCCTCACTGCGCCTGACTGTGGCCTTCTGGGTAGTCTCGCACGGCTGCTCCCGGGCGCCCAATTCACGCGATGTCTCGCTCTTTCTCACCCCCGCCCTGCAGCCGCACCCGACCTGACGGCCTTCGGAGACCCGCGGCAGTTCTCGGGCCTGCCGGCCATTTCGGATCCGCGCATGCACTACCCGGGCGCCTTCACCTACTCGCCCACGCCCGTCACGTCGGGCATCGGCATCGGCATGTCGGCCATGAGCTCGGCCACGCGCTACCACACGTACCTGCCGCCGCCCTACCCGGGCTCGTCGCAGGCGCAGGGCGCCTTCCAGGCCAGCTCGCCCTCCTACCACCTCTACTACGGCGCCTCGGCCGGCTCCTACCAGTTCTCCATGGTGGGCGGCGAGCGCTCCCCGCCGCGCATCCTGCCGCCCTGCACCAACGCCTCCACGGGCTCGGCGCTGCTCAACCCCAGCCTCCCGAACCAGAGCGACGTGGTGGAGGCCGAGGGCAGCCACAGCAACTCGCCCACCAACATGGCGCCCGCCGCGCGCCTCGAGGAGGCCGTGTGGCGGCCCTATTGAGGCGCGCGGGGCGCTGGCCCCGGCCATCCCGAAGGGCCCCGAGGGCCGCGCCCCGAGCGAGCCGGGGCCCCGCCGCCCGCCCGCGCGCCCGCGCTTCTCCAGCCCACGCCATTCGCAATTTCTGTTGGCCGGCTCCGCGTCCGTCCGTCCGTCCGTCTGTCCGTCGGTCCGTCGGTGCCCGGCCCGAGGGGGGCCGCCCGCTGGACGCGTCGCAAGGCAAACAGGAAGATTCCCAGAGGGAAACTGTGAATGCTTCTGATTTAGCAATGCTGTGAATAAAAAGAAAGATTTTATACCCTTGACTTTCACTTTTTAACCAAGTCGTTGATTCCAAAGAGTGTGGAATGGGGGGTGGGAGTGGGGCGGGGGTGCAACTCATGCTGTTTGATACCTTAAGGCATAGTTTAATATTCTTATGTTCCTTTCCGCACCTTATGAATTGCAGAATGCATATTTGCATTTGGGTGGTTTTTATTTTTATATATATATATATTCTTCAACTTGCTTTTTTTTTTTTTTTTTGCTTGGACAATTGGAAAAAAAGAAACGTATGATTGATTCCCTTTTCTGTAAGTTCTTATTTAACTTTTCTTTTGGACTTTAATGTACTTTTGTTTTTGTGTTTTGGAGACATGGCTACAGCGTTGGGTCATTTTCAACTACTGTATTCCCCACAAGGAATTTCTAGATATTTATGTATCTTGAAGTTTAAACGTGTACTTTATGTGTTGATAATTTTTTTATTATTTAAATGTACTTTATATTAAGAAAAATACCAAGTTCTACATTTTTGCATTTCTTTTTGGTTTGGGAAGTAGCCAAAGTTAAACGTATCACATTGAAGAAGGCTGCAGGGGGGGTGGAAAAGGATGGTTAATGTGATCACTTGGTTATCAGAATTATTGTTTACATTAAACTTCCTTTCATGTTAAACCATTTGGTAGCTAATGCAGCAGTGGTTTTAATGGGCTTTGTAGGAAACTAGGTCACTCCAAGGAACGGGATTTTGGAATTTCCTGCCACGCTCAACACAGGGTCTCCTAATTGATTCCCTTTCTTCTGAGGTCAGTTCTGGTCCCAGGGGGCTCAGTGATGGTGGCCAGGGATCCTTGAAAGAGGATTTATTTTCTGCCTAGGGTTTATTCACCCCAGCTTCCTGATAAGAGAGGCTCTCCTTGTCTGTGGGGCAGGACCCACATATGAGAACCAAAGGAATGAATTCAGCGGTTCCTGTACTGCTCAGTCCTAGATAAGTAGGTCATCAATACCCAGAGTTCAGATTATATTAGCCTCATTTCTTTACCCTTCAAAATGGGTGGCTGTCCCAAGGAGGGGAACAGAAGGGACTGGGACCAGGTGCCTTTGAGAACTGGTCCCCAGCTACATTTTTAAAGGGTGAGGCTGAAGCAAGTCGAGGAAGTCACTGACCTGTGTACCTTGACAGAGGCTCTGGGCCCACCAGTCATCCTCGCCTTGCTTCCAAACCCAATCCAAGCGCCTGCCCTGTGGGGGTGTACCCAGCACCTGTGTCCAGCGTGACAGGAAAGGTGTGTGCCGCCGCCGCCGCCCAGAGCTACAATTCAAATGTATCCGATGTCGCTGTCGATTCTATGGCACTAATTTTTGTGTGTGGAGGATTTGATCAGAATTCAGTTTATACGGCTCAAAATACTGACTGCTGGTTTTGACGTGTGTGCTTAAAATGAACCTGGTTGTTATTTAATGTACCTCTTCAATTAGCTGAAGCAATGTCAGGTCAACTCAAGAGTATTTGAAAGCAGGACTTCAGAACAGTGTTTAATTTTTATTTTAGAAATTTAAGGATTCAAATTAGATCTTTGGCTGCAGGCAGCAAAACAGCTGGACTTATTTAAAACACCTTGTGGAGTTTTATATATATATTGACTTTGTTTTACACAGATGCAGTAGCACTTTGGTAAAAGAGTGAAAGAAGCCGCTGGTGTTATCAGGTCATTCTTCTCTAGAGAGGGAGGGCAGCTCTGGGGGGATGGCAGCGCAGACTCGATTTCATTGTCCTCAGACTCTTCCCTCCTCAATTTAGTTGCATGTTTTATTCTCTATTAACATTTTTGGCCGCAAATTAACCCTCAATGGTCCAAATTAAAAAAAAAAAATTTTAGATGCCAAAAAGCCACTAGTGTATTTCCTCCAAATTGAACTTGGAATTTTCATTTCGGCACCTCCTGCCACCGCTGACCTGAGAGAATGAGGGCAGGAGAGAAGAAACGCTTGCCAGGTCAAGTCTGAGAAGGTGTCCACCTCAGTCCCATCCCTATGGCCCGCAGATGGCACCACGAGTTCTCACCTCCAGCCTGCCCTCCCGGAGCCAGGCATGGAAGGGCTTGTGGCTGCTTCGTCAGCCCCTTGGCTTGGCCACGCACCTTCAGACCCGCAACAGCATCAACCGCAGACGATTGGTTCCAGGAAGAACAAGGAAAACAAACCTTGGTTGTTTTCGAGATGGGTCTGGCGGATTCCCCCCTCCACCCCACCCCCCCTTGAGAAATCGTATTGATTGCTTTCAGGTACCTAAAGGTGTCTTCTTTATCAGTGAGATCCAATAACGTAAGCCATTAATGTAAAACCGGGTGTATATCCAGGAGAGGGCAGATAAGCCCCTTCTGCTTATCCATGCCTTTCCTTAGGAATTCAAGACAGACACCTCCGTCGGTTCTTTCATAGTTTGCTCCCTTATGGATCTGCCTCGCCCTCATTCTCTTAAGGTCC